>RJWH01000574.1:0-251817 GCA_004363575.1 Solenodon paradoxus
AAGAAAGGGGAAAAAAGCCAGCCCGGGCGCGGGCGCAGGAGGGTGTGTGGCGGGGGGGTAGGGGTGAAGGGGGACCGCGGAGATTTACTATTGTCTCTGGCAGCCGCCGCGGAGCCCGGGCGGGGCGGGGGCCAGGGGAGGCGGCGGCCGCGGCCAGCGCACCATTCGCTCCACCTGATCTCCGGGCGCTGTGCGCTGAGGAGGGCGCGGGCGAGCGGGAGCAGAAGACGGAGGGAGGGAGGCAGCTGCCACAGCCACCGCCGCCACCATGTCCTACCAAGGCAAGAAGAACATCCCGCGGATCACGGTGAGTCCGGGCGCCGCCGCTCTGGCTCGCTTGCAGGCTGCCCGCAGCCTGACGGACCGGGGGCGGCTAGGATCCCGCCGGCTTCTCAGACCGGGTCCCCGGGGAGAGAGCGAGACCCGGGGTCCGGGAGGGGTGGAGAGTGGCGGTCAGTCCAGCCGGCGCGGCGGGCGCCACGCAGACGGAGCGACCCTGGGCTTTGGGGAAAAGCAAACAAAGAGCAACCCAAACAGTGGCGCGGCGAACTTCGGGTTATTTATCCTGCTTTCCCTCCGTCCTGTCGTTCCCCGCAAAGGCAGGGCTCAGGACGCTGCCTGCGCCGCCTGGGGTGTAGCTACGTGCCGCCCCAGGCCGAGGTATGCTTTGTGTTTAAGGTTCCTTTCTGCAGGGCGGGGTGTGAAGAGGTGACACCTTTCACCCGGGGGTGGGGGGGTACCTGGAGACCAGACCCCTCCCCTCTCTCAGCCCCAGCCCTGTGCTTCAGCTGCTGGAGCCGCGAGGTTGCAGAATGTCTGGACCACCTTCTTCCCCGTCCTCTTCTGGCCGACATTCAGTCCAATTCATATTTCGGTGCGTCATAATCGACACTGGACAGCTAACGTGGCTGGAATGACCAACTTTTGTCTTGTGTGTGCCTGGGATGCCTTTTCCCTGTCATTTCTTTTCCTCATTCCAAGGAGAGGCAGAGTTGCTAGTGCAGATTTTAGTTTGCGATCGCAAGCGCTCGCAGTGTGCGTGCGGTGTCCAACTGCCATTGTGTGCTGGACCGAGCGCGGTGTCAGATGCGCCCGGCGTGCGCCTGGGGCGGCTGGAGACAGGACGTGCCTTTATCAGGTCGCGAAGCCGCATCTTCGCGGGCGTTCAGCCAGCAGCTCTCCCTGGCAAAGTACCTCGCCCGCTCGGGTCCCGGGATCCCTCCGGGATGCGCTGAAATGATGTCCCAAATTGAAGGGACAGAAACAGCCTAGTATAGGCATTGGGGGGGGGGGGGCGGGGGGATGGGGAGTCAAAACAACAACAAAACCACTGCAATTTGTTAGTTTTGCATGAAGCAGCGCAGTTGTGCTTTGTTGTAAACCGGGTGTGTGTGTAGTGGGGAAATGGGTGGCTACTCCATCTTTGCTAGGCGAACAAAGGAAGTGATCAGCTGGCCCCTGGGAGGCTCTACCGCTGCCCCAGGGCAGGGCTGGACCTACTACTGTAGTTAATTTGCCGGGATCCCTCAGGTTTTGCCGTGGGCATGCCTCTCTTTGCACTTGTTCCGTTATACTTAAATACCCCGTTATACTTAAATACCCTGTACCTTTGCGATCGCCAGGCAGGACCTTTCCTTCTGCAGGCTGGAGAAAAACGTTCTTGCCTCCCATGGTCTATTGCCTACTGGTTTATTTTGATTGCAGTTTTCTTTCTCTTTCATGAACCTGGACTTCACCCCACAAAAGTGCGCCCCACCCCTGCTTGTGATCCAGCTGGTCCCAAGGAAGAAATACTCCCAAGGGCAAGAACTGGGATGGTTAGCCATCCTTTTGCCAAATGGAGGCATTGGGTTTAAATCCTGCTCCTTTACCACTATCTGATATCAATGACTTTACATTATTGAAGAAACAATGTGGGTCTTTTACAATGGGTAGTGTTTTCTCAGTGCCAGTGGTCTTTGCAAAGGGCTGTGGAAGGTATAATTTTTAAAAACAATGATTGGGACAGAAGCTCAAATTTTTATATTTATTTCCCTAAGTCAGGGAGGATGAGCCCAGCTCTCATGCTATTACTACCTGCAGAAGGCATGCTGCTTTTCTGCCCCTTGCTTCACATTCCGCATGAATTTGCCAGTTCTCCTGTTTGGGATGAGCAGAGAACAAATCCATGATTTTCTTCCTAGTCTGAAGATGGCAATGATTCTTATGGATTCAGTCTGTGATAAGGCATTGAGGGCCACGCCCAACCTTCTAGGTAGGGGAGGAAAGATACAGAAATTTAGCCTTGGGAATTTGCCTTAGGACCCCTGGAGATATGGCTGTGCCCTAATCCCCAGGAGTTTTGCAAGGTTTTCTCTTTTGTTCTTATTTGGCTGCTCTTCCCTGGAGCACAGCCTTCATTTTCAGTGCTGCTTCCTTCCATCCTTTCTCTCTCTACTTGGGGCGTGGTGCTGCAGAGCTGCCTCTGCCTTCAGCTGGGGCCCTGTCTCCAGCAGCTGAGACACAGGAATGGACAGTGTGGTTGTGAATTTCTTCAAGCCTGGCTGCATTGTTGAAAGGGATGGGAGCCTTGAGAAGAGGGGCATGGCCGGAGGGGAGCATCAATCTTGGGGACAAGGGACCCACTTGTATATTTTTTTCTCATGCTTTGTATTTCCATGAACAATGATTCTATTTTCAAACAGATTATTTTTTGTACATTAGCATATCTATAGATGATTATGGTTATCTAGATAGACAAGTGTTGAGATATCCTTCCTGGATATCACTGAAAAGATAAAAATGTGGACATGCATAGATATACAGAAAATAGGTTTAAAGATCTAAATATAACATATATCCCCTACTGTCCATTCTACTGCATTTCTTTTTCATGCTTAGATTATGGAATTTCCTATCCTTCTGTTTTCCTTTCTGCCATGACTGCTCCACCCAGTAGCTAAAATGTCTCTATAATCTGGGGACCAGTGGGGGCAGTCTTTCTTGGCCTGGTACCCTTTGCCTCCCCAGACATCACCCTCTACCACCATTTTGGGGCCATGGTAAGGTTTTGTGTTTTTGTTTGTCTGTTTTGTTTTTCCTCCTACTTATGTTTGCTGCCTACCTGAGATAAAAAGACTTCTAGAACCCTGTGTTGATTGGTTTCCTGGAGGGGGATTTCTGTTTCACTGGTTGAATGGACTGGGGGCTTCTCTCAGATGTCATTGTTCCTTCTGAGGTCACTTCTGTGAGTGACCCGCATCTTCTATCTCAGCACTGGCCTGGCTTCTCAGTGTCAGAGACCAGCAGTTTGGACAGTTAGCAGATCAGAGCAAGGACTTGGTGTTGTCATTTGCCTCTGTTTCACTGTCTTGCACAGTACCTGCCACATAGACACTGAATGAACACCGAATGAACTCAATAAAGGAGCTAAAAATTGCTCCCAGTGAGAGTGACTCACACCCACTGAGTGTTTTTTTGTGTGTGTTTGATCTTGTGCTAGTGCCTTTCATGCATTGTCTCATTGAATCCTTGAATCACTACCGTCTGGGAGGCACCATACTTATCCCTATTTTATAGGTTAAAGCCAAAAACCAAAACAAAACTTAGAGAAAATCAAATACATTTGCCCAGGATCAGAGATAGTGTTTGAGGCAGGACTCAAGCCTGCACACCTGACTGAAATCAAATTGTACCCCCCACACACATAGACACACACAGACACGCCCTTCTCTCGGGGTCTCTGCCTCTTGCTGCTGGTTGGCAAATGATTTAGGGGAAAAACTCAGACTGTCTCCAAAGGATGCAGGACCTGTGAAACATGTTTCCTATGCATTTCATAGACTTTTTTTTTTTTTTTTAAAGGACAAATGTAGGCAGGAATGAAGGTGAGCAGGCAAGCAGGAAGGAAGTGCTTTATTTTTACTTAATTGTTCACACTGGTTGTTCCCCTGGCCCTGGGTCTTGAACCCTGGACCTTGAGATGTATGTGGGACAGCTCCCAGGTGTACTAGACCAGTAGGCCACCAGGGCGCACACCTTTTTACGTTTTATGTTAAAGAAATGTAATAATTTTGGAGACAGTAGCTACCATATTAGTTCTGTAGACAGAAAGTTTTACAGTAGCAGTCATTGTTTTCCTTGGTTATAAGCAACAATTTGGAACACCACAGGTATGAGGAGGGATTTAACACTTAGGTGCCAGTATTTGTTTGCATTCTATTGTTAAGAGTCTCCAGAAAAACTTTTTTATAGTTAAGGAAATGGAAACATAGAGGTGAAGTTAGCGATCCAGAGAGAATTTGGGGGCAAGCTGGAAATCAAACCTGGGTCTGACTGCATAACCTCAGCTGCCCTATACAGATGAGATCCTGAAAGGTGTGGAGACAGGTGACAGAACTGGCCTTTCGAAGTACTAATTGGATTTCTGCGAATATTGCCTGTCGGTGCATTTCTGCAGCACTGGAGGCTGGTCTGTGTGTGTATGATGCTTGGGTATTGCCAGAAGACACATCCTCAGACAGGAGGACTCAGTGAGCTCACTTGACGGGGGTGATCTGAGTAGGATTACCGCACGAACTGTTTTAAATGGAACAGTACTGGTTTTTTTTTTTTTTGTTTTTGTTTTTTGTCATATTTCCCTACTGTCCCTCAGTTTTAATGTGTCACTTTTGTCCCATTTTTAATACACCAGGCCATCTTTAACACGGAGCAAAGGAGGTTAGTTGAATTGCCCCAGATCCAGTCTGTTGAGGGGGCCCAAGCTGCTGTCCCTTTTGCCCCATGTTAAAGACAACACTTGATGGCATCATCTGTGGTGGTCACCACCAATACTGCTGTTCCTGCCCCTGTGAGGAAACAGGAGCCACGGGAAGAGAATCCCCCTCTACCCCGCACCTGTTTTTTCAAAGCGGGGTCTGCTCTTTCAAAGTGTGGTCAAGCTGCAAGTAAGTACTGTTAAGGGTTATCTCTGGCACTTCTGGGGTTATCTTACACTGTGGGGGTTATTGGGCATTTCTGGCAGGAATAAAATGGCATCTGTTTTAGGCAGGACATTTAGATTGGAGTGTCTGTATAGTGATGCCAAATTTGATTCTCGTGGAAAGTGTCAAAATTCCTTGCACTAACCCTGGCCTTTTGTATGAAGTACAGCCCGGGCCACAGGCCATTACTGTGGTTGTTGATGGGAGTCACATAGGACTTCCCTGTTGCTGGCCTGGCTGCTCTGCTCCTGCTCAGATTGCTCTGCTTCTTCCCCTCCCCTCAGTCACCAGCATAATTCCATCCTGTTTTTGCCATTCCAGTATTCTGTTTTTGTCTCAAGGAAATACGGTCAGCCTAGATTTGAGCTTTGGTGATGCTGTGGGCGTTTATTTTTGGAGGGGGAGTACAAGGGGTCTTATGAATAGAGGAACACCCAGTCCTCTGAAGTAGGAGAAGGGGGTCTTGAATTTAACTAGAACCTGGGAAGATCAGTGTAGCCCCAACCCTGGATCTGTGCCTTCCTCTGGCTTCAATGGGTATCACTTCGGGTTGGGAGGAACTATTTGGGGAGCATTACTAGCATTAAGGGGACCACTTGTGGAGAAGACACCCAGAGGCAGCTCAGCCATGTTAGGCATCTTGGAAGGGAAATTCCAAAGTCAAAGACAAAGGGAAAATATCAGAGATTTAGGAATGGAAAGCATCTTGATATATTTGATCATGGAAATCTCAATCTGGGCCCTGCCTGGGGTGTTTGTTCATATTTTGAGTAGCATGTGGTGATTCTCTGTCAGGTTACTTTTCTTTCTCAAATACTAGTAAAATGCCTCAGGTATATATATAAAGAGCTCTGAATATTGGTTGCTTGAAGGAGCCAGCTGGCCACTTGAGGGAAACCTGGAGAAATTGTTTCCTGCGAGAATTCAGATCTAGGTGGCAGAAATGTCAATTTAAAAGTAAGAATCTTCCTTGCTTCCCTCATGGGGTGGTTGAAAGGCTCAAATGAGGTAGTGACTATCAGTGGTCTGAGAACCCCAAAGGTATTCAAGATGGTAAACACTAACTTAGTTATAAAATCTCAGCTGCTTCGGAATATAGAAATTAATAAAGGGAGGCTTGGATTAGACAGAGACTACTTAGCAAAGTCTTTTAATAGTTTTCAAAAAAAAACAACAAAAAATTAACGCAATTTTAGGTAAAACATCTGGTTTTGTTCCTCCTTTAGTTATATTAATGTTCTTTAGAATTAGGCTTGTCATTTATTTCTGACAATATAATTTAGGCGATTATGCAGTCTTTAGGCTTTGATACAAAGACTTCCCCTTAACTTAAATAAAGGACATCTCCCTTATTTAGTTGAGTTAATGATTTCCCAGCCCTAATTGACTTCTAGCCTTGGGTGGCACAGATTATGAATAGCTTTTCTAGCAATTTCTTCATAACTCTCTCTTCAGTAGTTTTTTTCCCCTGCCTTTACCTCAGTTGGAAATAAGTAAAATTGAATTTGAAAGAGAATTTTAAAAATCCCTATTTGCTAAAGGGCCCTTCTGTTCTTTATCTATTGACATATTTCACAGGACCATTGATGTCTTATTACATTTGAAAAATGACCAGTGTTTACGATGATAGGAATGTAGCCCTAGGATGTAATGTGTATATTTGCCTAATCGTGAGGGGACTGGAAATTTGAATATGTCATCACCTCCCCGGGGGTGGACGTTAGTAGGAGGATTGACCTGCTCCCTGGTTACTTCCTCCTCAAATCTGCTCCATTTTGCCTTCCTCCCATTTTCTATAGGCCGGGAAACACATGAGAAAGACCCTGGACAACCCAGAGGAATAGACTCCTTTATTTTCAGACCCTTCTGCTCTGAAATCCCTCTTTCATCAAACTCAGTGTTTATCTATTTCAGGATAGGAAATAGAACAAAAAGAAATAGTTTGGTGACGAGGAGGAGCCTTTCCACTTGGCCTTTTCTTTTGGCCATAGTTTACATGGAGTCTAGTATAAAAACTACTATCTCGTAAATGCTGCTTCTGTTAATTTAGATTACAGGGAATGCAGATGGACTAAGCATAGTAGAGCTTTTATTAAAGCTACCATTTATTGAGAACCTTAGCATAAACTGCAGGGGTTCTCTTATCTGACTCTTCCTGTAATGGCAATTACTAGCTGTCATTTTGCATTCTAGAGAGAGGCTCAGAGAGTTAATGAAACTGAAGTCACACAGCTGAAAAAAGGATCCTGGGATTGATGCCTCCAGAGATGAGTGGTTTCATAGGTAGGAAAGCAGATATTCTATATTCACAGGTGACTGTCCTCACCTCCATCACTGCCAGCTGCCCACACCTGTTAGCTCACCAAAGCGAGTAAGTGCTCCCAGGGTGGAAGGAGCTGGGATGGTCCAGCCAAAATGATCACATCACCACTGGAACAACAACGCGTGCATGTCCTCCTCACCGTGGTGCATGCATTGCTGTGCCAGCTGTCTGAGTTAGTGTCTGGCTTTGGCCCAGAAGCATGTGTGAGTGCAGGATGGAAAAGCAGATGCTATTTTTCTGCTTTGCAGAAGTGCAGATCTGGGCCCAAGGCCCCTTCTCGCTCTCTGTCCCTGTCCTCTTCCCAGACTTCGAAGGAGCCAAGCTCCCTGTTCCCATTCAGCCAGGCAGAGTAACACAGGGCACACCCAGCACCCCAAGCCACATGGTGGAGCTCCGGTCTGGAATGATCCGGGAACCTATTTGGGACATATGGATTCCAGGACACATCTCTCATGGCTTCATTAAGCTCTCACTTTTTTTTTTTTTTTTTTTTAAATAGAAGCACTAAGTAATGAGAGATGAAGGATAAAATATTTTCTTTTTTTAGGAAAGGAGTCCCCCTAACTAGAAGAGCAAAGGAGGTCTTTTGTGGCCTAAAAGGAAGAGAACCCTGGGTGGAGGGTCACGTTTACCCTGGCCTCTGATTTACCTGTGACCTTGGGCAAATCCTTCTGCTCCCTCTCAGATTCTGCATCACTCAAATGAAGACACTGAGCTACATGATCCCTGAGGTCTCTGCCCACACAGAAAACCCTGTGATCCTTTATTTTGTCTTGTTTTCTCCTGAGACCATGGTCACCCTCCTCACCTTGCTCCACATTCACAGAGGAGGTGTAAACCCTCCCTGTGAGGAAGGAGAGAGCAGTGAGAAAACAGATGAGAGCCACAGCCGTTGACCTGAACACAACCGTCATGTGTGTTGGATGTAAGGTCTTTGGTTGCTTTTAATCCATAAAATCCCAACCGTTTTCTCATTTGGAGAGTGGACTTTGGAGCAGATTCTGTGTAGGGAGAAATGGAATAATCGTGATTGACGTCCTTTTCCTTAGCAGACCTCTCGCGTTGATGCAAATGAGTATTCTTAAAGTGCCACCATACTCGTTTGCCTGCACATACAGCCTCTTATTTGAATAAGGCTGTCATCGATAAGCTCACAAAGGCGACCATTGCCCCCAAACTAGATTGGTCAAGCAAGCAGATCCACAGAAAACAACTCCCAGTTTGTCTGTGTTTACCAAGCTCTCTTTTTTGCTCTTGCCAATATTGTAAAGGCGATGACTGTCCTTCAAAGGCCAAGTAATGCCACGGACACCCCATGAGGTAAGAATGGGTTTTGTGTTGATACCACTGAATCTCCAGCACTTAGTCCTTAGCTGGCACATATTAAGCCCCCTATATTATTTGTTGAATGAATGGGTGTATTGAACACTTTGCTGGAATAATTGCAAGGGAGAAGATGATTGGAGCCTGAATGCATTTGTGCTCGTATATCTTCCTCCCTTTCAGTGACAACTTTCTTGAATATTAACTTTGAAGAGATAAGGTCTGGCTCAATGAAAGAGGCAGAGAATCACCCAGCCAAGAGAAACATGCCAGCACATTAGCAGAATAAAAGGAGCTGCTGTAATCGTGGATTTGACTTGGGCAAATGTGCTAGGGAATCCATCTATCATTTGTACTTCTTGCTTCACAGACCTCCATTCCTCTCCTTCTAAATCCTGCATCTGGCCTCCTTCTCGTCCTGCTCCAGGGACCCACCTGGTCAGCTTCTTGTTTGCAAATAGATGTCATTTCTTAGGCTGCAAATGATTTAAAAGAATCAATGCAGACCTTCACGTCTTCTTTCAAATAGAGAAAACTGTCACCAGGAATCTTTTAACCAGGGTCTGACCGAGATCATTCTGGAGGCTTCTTTCTGCCTTTTCACAGAAACCATGAGTCATTAGAGTTAGAAGCCGCAGTTGTATAGACCATTGTGCATTTGTACAGTAAACTCTGCCACTAGAAAATCTGATTAAAGAACCAACCGCCTGTAGCTCTTTTCTGTTT
Organism: Solenodon paradoxus; assembly: GCA_004363575.1. Classification (NCBI taxonomy): domain Eukaryota; kingdom Metazoa; phylum Chordata; class Mammalia; order Eulipotyphla; family Solenodontidae; genus Solenodon; species Solenodon paradoxus. Next base: position 9,334 of record RJWH01000574.1, read on the forward strand.
TCCTGTTAGTATTGCTCAGGTTTAAACAGCATGTGTTTATGCTGTGCGTTTTCTCAAAGACTTTCTCCCAGCCTATTGCATCTCTCGAATTTCTCTAAGTTTATATTTGCATCTATTCCTGTTAATTTTTTTTATGCTAAAATTCATTCTTTAGTGGAGGAGTGGGGACAGTTTGATTTAAAGCACTTTGCCAAACTCATTTCTGGTTGTACAGTGTGTAGTTTATGGTGTGTGTAATAATAATCACGATCTCCTTTTAAAATGGTCTTCTATAAAGGAAGGCAAAATAGAAGAACCTAAAGTTTATTCATGGAAACTAACACCTTTTGAAGCATCGAAAGCACTCTATGTTTTAGAATGTGTGATATATAATTAGATGTAATCATAGCTTTTGCTATGTTTTGAATGAATGAATGAGTAGTGCCTGTTGACTCTGACCCCAGCAAATGCGATCATCACAGGAGCATCTAATCTAGAATACACAGGAATACACAGGAAAAGTTGGTTTATGAAGAGTGAAAATAACATGTTTTATGTCTTGAATTAAATGTTTTTTGCGCATTATCTCATGTAATCCTCAAAACAACTCAGGTAGATGTATTTCTAGATGTAGATGGTTTTCCAATTAAGCTTTCCCCTTTCATTGATGAGGCAATTTATATGCCAGAGATCACATAAGCCTTACGTGGTGCAACCAAAGTTCAAATGGGACTCGGAGTCATCCCCGCCTTTTTTCATTATTATTTTTACACTTTAAAATAAAATAAAATCACTTGTATAGGTTCCCCATTCCTTAGATATATGTCAACACACATCCCCTGCCCTCCACCGAATCACCAAGTGTTCTTCACCATTGTCCAGTGGGCTTCACCACCATTTCTCCCCAACTCCCTCCCATCCCATTCCCTATTGGTAACCTCAGTTTTGTTGGAAGTATCCAAGGGTTGGTTTTGTTTCATCTGTTCCTTTGTTTTGTCTATTCACATTCCACCTATGAGTGAGGTCATCTGGTATCTTTCTTCTTTTGACTTATTTTACATAGCACAATCCCCTCTAGTTCCATCCATGTTGATTCAAATGACAGGATTTCATCTCTTCTAAGGGCTGTGTAGTATTTCATTGTGTATATGTACCACATTTTCTTGATCTATTCATCTGACATTGGGCACTTAGGTAGCTTCCAGTTCTTAGCTGTTGTGAATAGGGCTGAAACATGGGGGTGCAGAAATTATTTCTCCCACTTGGGTCATGAGACATTAGTTTACATTGGAGTTCATTTGCTTCAAGTCCAAGGTTAAGTCCTTCTCTGCATTGACTTCTCATGAGGCAGGAGTAGCTCAGGTTATAGGAGACACTAAGAACAAAGTTGTACCCTCTGCCTGAGGTCAGAAGGAGCACTGCCCTCTAGTCTTGTCTTTAGGAATACCCTTGCTTCCTGACCCATCTGGAATAGCCCCAAACTGTTCCTACCTAGGTGGCCAGTTTGCCAGGAAGTGTCTCCACTCTCAGCACTGGGAATCATTTTGCATTCAATTAGCAAAAATTCCAAAGAGGAGTCCTTCTTAATGTGAATTTGAATGTCACCTTCTCATTCCACACCCCCACTCCCCAGCTTCTTAAATAATTCCTCTGCAAGATTCCATTGAGGTTTTGGTCTGATGTGGCTCTGTAAAATTCAGAATATCCTTAGAGAAACTTTTGTCTAGCCTTTCCCTACAGATGAGGGAACTGAGGCCCAAGTGGACTGAAAGAATTTGTACTGTTTTTTGTTTTTTTTTTTAATTGTCTGGCTTACTGTAGAACACTGAGATTTTAAAATTGAGTAAGACATTTTTTTCCAGTTTTAAAAAAAAGCATAATCACTTTAGAAAAATTTATCAAAAAAAACAAAACAAAACAAAACCGGAATGAGGACAATACAAAAGAAGTTACAATAGAATTCATCAGAGACAGCTATTGTAGAATTTTTCTGCAATTTTATGTTCTGTTTTTCATTTCACAATGTATCATGACATCTTTCCATGTTTTGAATATTCTTCCATAATGTTAAATTTTAAATACTTACATATTGGAGATTGGGGTAAATGGATCCCGTTTTGTGTGTTTCTAAGATCCTGATATTATGAATAAGGAAAAAAGAAATGGAGAGTTCATTTTCAACTGCAGTTTTGTAGGTGAAGTTAAATTAAAAGCTTCTCTGAGAGGTTAAATTAACTTGCCCAGTGTTGCTTAGTTCACGAGTGTCCTGAATCCCATTATCTTTCATCTTAGTCTCATTCTTGTCGTCACCCCAGTTGCTTTAGCATTGGTGCCATTTTCTAGGGACAACTTGGCTTTGCCTCTTTGTTTTCTTTCGCTCTCACACACTGCGATCTTGTGGTAACGACAGCATGCTTTTCCTTGCTAACACTATTCTTGCCTGCCTGTCCTGTGGAGTCTGTGGACATTCGTGGAGGTACAAAGTGTCCTAGGACCCACGGTTACACAGCTGGAGAGGAAGCTTGTCCAGTTCTTTTTTCTTTCTCTCCTTAATAGTTTAACCTATAAGCTTGGAAGCTGGTTTTAATTTTGTATTTTCTGTGTGCATGTGTGTTTGTTTTGAAAGCTCCCCTCCACCCCTTCATTCTTTCAAGGAGACCTCTATTTATTTGAAATGATATACTCCTTCCCTCCAAGCCAATCTGAGCCCCCATCTTGATGAGATTACTTGGTTTGGGGATATTGATAAATTTAGAGTGGGGTTTCTGATTTGTCCAACCAAATTGGTTTAAATTATAACCTTCCAGAGAGAAAGGACTTTAAACAACTCAAAAGGTCTTAAAGCAATGAAATACAGTTCTTTGCTTCTAGGGAGGGTATCCTGGGTTAATTCACAATAAAAGGGTATGTTTTTTGTTTTGTTTTTATTTCAGTTACTTCATTGGGTGTGTTCTCTCAGACCCTTTTTTCTATGAGACATCATGGGGGACATGTAGCTGTGATACTGTGATGTATACCTAATTATATTTTGGTCATTCAGATATTTCTCATACCCCTTAGGTCTTTCAAACACAGTTCCTGGCTCAGAGCTCCCCACAGCTTTGGAATTTCCTAAGTGTTGGGATTGCTAAAGGTGTCTCTTGTTATGTTAATGAGTGACTGTTTGAGAAAGTACCTCTGGATGGGGACTGGTGGCCAGGAGAACCACCACGTGATTAGAAGATCCCACTTCCATCCCCAGATGGAAGGGAGAAAGCCTGCAGACTGAATTCAGTTGCCAGTGACCAGTTAGTCAATGGTGCCTTTGCAATGGCGCCTCCATGAAAACCCAAAGGGACAGTGTTTGGAGAGCTTCAGGGTTAGTGAACACACGGAGATTTGGGGAGAATGGTGAGCTTGAAGAAAGCATGGAAGTCCCACACTCTCTTCCAATAACACAAGCTCTTCCATCAGCCTGTTTCTCATTTGTCATCAAGTGTAATAAATTGGTGACCTAATGAATAAATGGGTTTTCTGAGTTCTATGTGTCATTCCAACAAATTAATTGAAACTGAGGAGAGGGTCGTGGGACCCTCCAGTCTGTAGCTGCTTGATCAGAAGCACACGTGACTGCCTAGGGTTGGAACTGGTTTCTGGGTCGGGGATAGTCTTAGAAACTGAGCCCTTTACCTGTGGAACCTGATGCTTTTGCTATGCAGGTAGTGTCAGAATTGAGTTGAATGCTCAGGCACGCTGATAATGTCTGAGAATTGCTTGTTGGTGTGGGGAAGCCTCCATACACATGAGAATTGGTTTTGGGAGCTCTTCACAGTAGCTTTGGTTGGTTAAGAGCAGGAAGAGCTAGAAAAGATTTGGTTATTCTAAGCCCCTCATTTTAATCCTTAGGGAAAAAAATGAACCAATGAGGGAAAATAATTTGTTAATGATCACACAGTAAAATAATTGTTTTAAAAAATGAGGCATAAAACTCATTCTCCCTGATTCTAATTCAGTGCTTGTCTCCCTTTAAAAAATATTTTTGAGGGGTGTGTTATGGACTGGATGGTGTGGTGTGTCCTTCAAAGTTCATGTGTTCAGTCTAACCCCCATTACCTCAAAATGTGACTGATGCAGAGATGGAGCTTCTCGAAAGATAATTAAATCAGAGGCCATGAGGGTGGGTCTTTTAGGAAGACATTAGGATATGCAGAGCAAGACCTTGTGAAGAAACGGGAGGGCTCTCTGCCAGCCCTTCAGAGAGGCTGCCAAACAAACCTGCCCTGCTGACACCTGAACCTGGGACTTCCAGCCTCCAGAATAGTGTCAAAAAATACATTTCTATTGTTTTAAGACACCCAGTGTTGAGTTATGGCAGCCCTGGGAAATGAAATCGGGGAAGTTGTGAATAAAGACATTAAAATCAGAACTTCAACTTGGGAATTTCCCAATGAACAGGAAAGAAAAACCCAGATAATTAAGATTTCTAAGAAACACTGATATGCCCAAGCCCCTAATGATTTTCGATCACAATTTTATAGGTAACATCTCATTCTAGCCTTCCATTATGTAGATGACAATATCAGTCCCATTTTACAGATGAGAAAACTGAGGCTCAGAAAGTTTACTTGTCTCAAGTTACATAGTTATTAACTATCTGAAAGACAGGTCCACTCTCAAGGTTTTGGTCTGACTTTAAAACCCCGTGCCACTTCACAGTAAGGTGGTTAATCTGAGCTGTTTGGGACTACTACTCTCAATGTGTTTAACATTGGGAAGAAGAAAAAAATGTACTTCAAAACTTCAATGACCTGGAATCCACTTAATCAATTTGTACAGGAAATACTGGACTCTAGGTGCCTGGGTGGAGCAGTGGTTTGGTCAGTTGCCTTCATCTGGTGCAGGCCATGTACATCCCAAGGACCTGGGTTCATGTCCAAGATGGGCTGGGGGCCACAACCAAGACGAACAACTAAATAAACTGCTTTTTCCTCCTTTTTCTTCCTGCCTGCCTGCCTCTGCTCACCTTTATTCCTGCCTGCACCTTTCCTTGAACAAAAATAAATGAAAAAAATAAAAAAAATTGAGTCTAGATTTTAGAATAAAAACAGAAATCTGGAAATTTTTAACGATAAGCAAGGTATTTGAGTTTCACTACAATGAATTCCCAGCCACTTACACCTTTGCACGTCAAAAATCGACAGCTACACATAATGAAGAATGAGCATTCATTGCGATGGGCCCTAGGCCCTGAGAAATCTGAACCGTGAAGGAGAACCAATTATCCACACTTGGTCACGTTTTTTGAAAGCAGGAAACTAGACCTCTTACATCGGTAGTGTGAGCAAATTTGGAAACTGTCTATGCCAGCGTTATGTAATGACATATGTAAAAAATATTTTCAACAATAAGAGCTGATAACTATGCACTCAATAAAAAAAATCAAATGAACTTGATCTGCTGGCAAGCCATTGTTATGGTATGGGAATAGTGCTTTAAATTTTGACTGAAGTTGGCTCTTGCCTGTTTTAAAGGTGTGTGGCCTCTCAGTGATTACGCGCATAAGGTTAAACTTCCTTGGATTTGATGAGCAGGAAGGCACAATCAAGTTCAGAGCTGGCGGGGCTTGGTTTTCTGTAGGTGCCTATTGGGGTTAAAACCCAGGTCAGTACTACTTGAACTCTCCAACAGTGCTGACTCCATCTGTATCACTTATCATTTTTCTCACTGCCCCATTACCCTAGCTCAGGTCTCTGTCAGCTGGTCTCCCTGCTTCCATTTGTTCACCCATAAGGTCACACTCCATGCATAACCAGGAGATCCTTTAAAAATGTAAGTCAAGTCACACCCTGCTCAGACATCTTCTGCACTGGTGGCCTGATTCCCCCTCTCCCTTCTTACTATCCTGCAGTCCCTTGGACTTGATATAGTCATCGCTAGCTCAGAGCCTCTGTACTTGCTCTTTGCAGTGGGGAACAGTCTTATCAGAGCAGTTCTGTACTTAGCTTGCTCCCTCAGATCATTCAGAGCTCAGGCCAGCTGACAGCTTCTTAGGCATGCCGTCTTTGTAAACTTATCAGAGGCAACCCCAGACTCCCCTCCAAGCCTCTACTATCCCCTTATCCTTTTTTCAAATTGCACTCATCACTGTGGAAATAACGCTTGTTTAGTAGCTTTCTTCTTTGCCTTTTCAACCACTGGAGTACAATGGCAGAGAGGTTTTTTGTGTGTTATTTTAAGAGAGGGAGAGGAAAAAGAAGCATTTGGAAGAAAGGAAGGGAGGGAGGGAGGGAGGGGAGAAAGCACTTTTATTTATTAATTTTTGGTTGTTACCCCAGACTCTGGTCATGAACCTGGGATCCATGGGCTTGACATGGTCTATGTCCCAGCTGCCGGCTAAACACAAGAGCCACCAGGGCATGCCAGGGAGCTTATTTTGTTCACTATTGCAGCCCTTGGACTGCAAACAAGAGTCATTTACAAACATTAAATGAAGAAAAAAATGGGTAAATATATAGAGGAATGAAAAGGCACGCTGCTTCTTTCCTTGGGGAATGTGCTTTCCCTGGGTTACATAGTTTGGGACAGTCGAGACAGACATCACATCTGTGTCATCCCCCAGTGTATCCCCAAGGCCTAGCTCCGGCTAACCTTGAATGAATGGAATGATGAATGAACGATGACAACCCTAGGATAACAGGGACAGATGAAGTGATAACAGCAATGAAAACCCTCTGTGTTTGAGATGAAGATACTTGTGAGGACTGTAATTTTTTGCTGTTTTTTAGACACAATTTAATTCAGGTCACAGGGCACATCTTGCTTTGGTATGCTTAGACCATCTGCCCCTGTCAACGTCAGTGGCCAGAGCACTTTGTGAAGTATTTCTGGGCAGAGACAGCTGATAAAAGAACAAACTAGTTCATAACTATATCAAAAGATTACTCTCTTGGTGTTGGAATCATAGAATGTTAAAACCATGGTCTTTGGGAAGAGAGCAGTGCAATGTCTTGGCTTTAGGAAGGCGTGGAGTCTGCAGACCTTGGGGAGAGGGCAGATTCCAGTAATGTCAATGTGGTGCTTTGCACACAGAAAAAGGCTTGACTTTCCAGGAGGTGCCTATTGTACAAAACCTTAGTTTGCTGAAGGTGGAGAAACCATTTGTTATAGGATTAACTGCTTGCTCATCTCATTTTTGAGTTCTGATGATTTTCAAGTGATTCTTCAGTTTATATTTTCAAGGGTTCATTTCATTGACAGTTCACCTGACCTCTGGAAGTCCTTGTTCTCAGAGCATCTGCGGTTTTCCCTGTCAGTATAACTTGGAGAAGATCGGGGCTCAAGAGTCAAAGATAGCCACTACTAAGAACCACCTATCTAGCAAATGAAGATATGCAGGTTTCTAGGCAGATAGAAGACTGTGACCAAGAGGAGCTGTCACCACCTTTCTCTGCTTCTGTGTCAAGAAAGAACTGGAAAAGAAGAGTGAACTCCATCCTTTCTGCTCCCCGTATTCCTCCTCAGGAAGTGTGTTTGGTTCTTGTAGGAAGGTAGACACATATATGAAAGGAAAAGTCAGAATACCTCTGGGGATGCAGGAGAGAGTGCGTCGACATCCAGGTCAAAGGCATCGACCTATGAAAATCTGGATCAACTTTTAAAGAAATTTACATTTATTGAGCGTCTGTCTACTGTGCACTGGAACCTGGGCTTCATCCTCACCTTAGTCCTTTGGGGGCAGATAACTTTCTCCTCATTTTACAATCAGGACTGTGACCCCAAAGCCTTGCTCTTTTTTCTGTTTCTTCAGGACCTGATTCACCAGTTGGGAGCTTTAGCTGCACAGTGAGGGATGAGCCCTGTGCTTGCCGGTAGAGACCCCATCTCCGATGTTGATGACTCCATGAGCAAACCGGGAACCTCTCTTCTGCCTTTGAAGCAGTCCCTTCCCCCGACTCTCTCTCCAGGCCCTTTCCCTGCAGTGTGGTGTGAGCTGGAACATGGCGGCTGTACATTCTCTGAAAGGCGTCCACATGGGACAGTTTTAGGAAGTTGCGTAAGCCAGTGGTTGCGAGCTTATAACCACAACCCCCAGGCAGCCCCCGCCAATTTTCAAAAGTATACGGTCAGACTTGGAGAAGAAACCCTGTGGCCTCCACAAATAGACAGGGAGCTATTGCCTGTCATTTGAAGGTGCCGCTCACACTTTCCAAGGCCCCAGCCCGCATTCCTCCTCTGGGAATTGCATGTTGGCTGGCTTTCAGATTTCCTGAAAGAGTTTTTTGTTTCCCAGAAGCAGTAGGGTGGGAACTCACTAGGCTTCCCTGTCATTCTAAAGGCCCAGTCAATGCCAGCTGCCAATCAGACATGATCAAAGGGAATGACTGCTTCTGAAAGACAGAAATGGGTACCATTCCTGGGCACAGCAGCCTGGAGAGACAAAATGCTTTTCTGGGGGTGACAGAGCTGTGATCAGAGTCCAGGGATCCTGGCTCCCATCCTAGGGCTCTTTCTGTGTTGCCCTTAGGTCTTAGCCTGGCATTAACTCGAGCTCACTCACTAACACCTGACCATTCTCCCCAGTTGAGTTCCCCATTTCTCACTATGGCCAGCACCTCAGAATGATTCTTCAGAGTTTTGTGCCTCAGTTTTGCTCTCTCCTCGATTTTCCATTTTTATTAATGAGTTTTTCCTGGCCACCCTGCCTTGAAGCGTCAGTCAGCACTGACATGTCACTTTTCTTTCCCCTTTTGTTAAGTTGACACTCACTCTTCTCTGCAGGGATGTCACTCGTTTTCTCATTCACACTCTTGTTGCCACATTGGCTCATAGCAGTCACCTTACTCTTTTTGCATTCTATAATTTTCTTTCTTAAATCCCTTTAAAAGGGTCTAATGGATAGTGGTGGAGAATTATTAGAAATTTGGTGATAGGGATGGTGTGACATCATTTATGTGACAGAGTGAACCGGCGCTTCGGAAACCCACATAGTACATAAACCAGTGTTATCTCACTAAACAAATGTATTATAAAATATAAACAAATAAGATGAAGATTGAAAAAATAATACAGGTTATAAAATGTCATATGCATTATGCAACTAGAGAAGTAATAGAAATCCTTTTTTTTCCTACCATCTCCAGTGCTAATACTTCAGTATATATACCTCCAGTGCTTTCTTCTGCTCAAACCAAAACGTCCTAAACATGCTTATATAGACTGTTTTGGGGGTTTTTTTTGGCAAGAAGAAGGATATAGTACACATTTGTCTCCAACTTACTTATTTTAGCTCTTTCTTCAGTTCAAGAGACACATTTAACTTGTTTGCAAAATAGCTGCATAATAATCCAGTGCAGCTGTATTGCAGTTTGTTAAATTATGTCCCATCTTTGGCTCTTCAGGACTGGTTTCTATTTGTCCCTTCAGACCCTGTTCTGCCTTATTCTATGTCCTGGGCCAATCTGGTTTTATCAATAAGCTTCTTTGCCCTTGGACTCCTGGCTTGATTCAGTCCATGCAGCTCCACTAGGAGTGTGATCGGGAGTGACAACGAAGTTGGGGTATCGTCCTCCTGATTCCCTCCAACCGAGTCAACCTGCAGGGGCTGCACCCCTCTGTGGAAGGTCACAACTTATCAGTCATACAGCTGCCCCTTCAGCCTGTAATCACTCCCTCCCTCACTTCCTTCCTGGTTGCTTCCTAACTGATTCCTTCCTTTATCTCCAGTGTGGCCATTCTGTCAGCTTAATTTGTATGTATGTATGTGTGTATGAATGCATGCGTGTACGTACGTATTTACTCTGAGATTATATTTCACTAGTTTTCTCAAAATCCTTCTAGAGCTCTTCAGAACCCATAAAATAAAGGTCAAACTCCTTAGCCAGCCATCTCTTGTACACACACCCCCACCCACCCTTGCCCCCATCTGGGATCGTCATCTGGGATCGTCAGCATCAGGCTTCATAGTTGCCCACTGAAATGCAGTTTTCACATTGGTTCGGTTGGTTCTTCCAGTGACAGGTTTTCGATGTTAGACCATGAGCCAACCCCAAGTTTTCATGTCTTCATATGGCGGTAAAGCAGCTTATAACGCATAGCATTATAATGAGGAATAATGGAATAAAATGTACATAAAACTTTAAGAATTTTGGCACGTAAGACGTTTGCAGTCAATGCTAGTTATAAATTATTATTTTCCTACTCTGATCAGAATTGCCTTTGGTCAAATCTGTGTGTTCAGAGCAGCCATAGTCCCAAGACTTTGACAAAGTCCCTATGGACTTTGATTTCTACAGAGGATTCATCTTCTCTCTCTCTCTCTCTCTCTGTCTCTCTCTGTCTCTCTCTGTCTCTCTCTCTCTCTCTCTCTCTCTCTCTCTCTCTCTCTCTCTCTCTCTCTCTCTCTCTCTCTTTCACCTCCAGACTTCACTTTTTTGTGTGCAGTTTTAGATTTATAGAAATAGTGAACAGAAATTACAGAGAGTTCCTCTATACTCCCTATCAGTTACTCTACCCCAAAGCTTCCTCTGTTATTAACTTATTACATTGGTGTGGTACACTTGTTACAGGAGATGAACCAATATTGATATACTATTAACAAAAGTCCTTAGTTCACCATTCACTCTTGGTTGTAGTTCTATGGACTTCGACACATGTATAGTGTCCTGTATCCACCAGTATCTTATGGAATAATTTCACTGCCCTGAAAATCCTCAGCGCTCTATCTAATCATCTAGTCACTCCTCCCTTATCTCTTCTGCCTCCCTCAGTCTCTGGCCACCACTGATCATTTTACTGTCAATAGTTTTATCCTTTCTTTAACTTCAAGTTATTTATGATCATGGCTTATTTTTCCTACAGTTTCATTTTTCTTCTCCATATCTCTAACATACAACTTCACAGCCAGAAGTCAAGCAAGTGTATGTTTCAGGGATGAATTATTAAACCTGTTTATCCCTCAAGCCAAGCCCTGGGTTGAAATTTCAGGCACCCCTTCCCGATGAAGTAAGCACTTGGCTTTGTGCAGGCTCTTGAGCTAATGAGACATAGGATCCTGTTTGAATGAGGCTAGTTTCCTATCTTCTAGTCTGCTTATGTACAGACAGCTTCATTTCTAGCACATAGACTTGAGTCCTGAAAAGAAACAATGCAAAACAAAACAAAATAATAAAACAATTGGTATACAAATCCAGACTACTGATGGCTGAGAACTAGTTCTCTAAAGAACTGACTTTTCTTTCCTTTATCTTCTACTGTGCACTCTGGTTCTGGCAGTAAGCTCAGGCAATTTATGTATAATAGTAACAGTGAGCTTATATTTGTACTGCAGTTTGGATTTGCTTTTAATTGTACACCTCAATAATATTAATAAAATAGAAATGATAGTATAGTAGTAATATTTGTAAATGCTTGCCACTTAAGGAGTTTTTTCTTTCTTTCTTTTTTCTTTTTTTCTTAATTTTGTTTCCATTACTTGTTTACATTGGTTGTTTCCCCCTCAGACCTGGGACTGGAACCCAGAGGTATGTAGCCTGTGTCCTTCAGGAGCGATTTACTTAACCACTGCTCCACCAGGGTGCACCAGGAGCTTTCTCTAAATGTCCCATCAGCCATTTATTATGACATGTAATTATCTCAAGAGCCCTGGGAGGTAGGCATTATTATCTGTACTTCATAGGCATAAGCATGGACATTTTAATCTTTACTTGTTAATGTTTTTTTGAAATGTATTTTGAGTTAGTGGTTCACATTTATTGTTCTCCCTGGCCCTGGGACGTGAACCCACATCCGTGGGATGTATATGGACTGTGCTCAGCTGGGGGCAGTGGACCTAACCACTACTCTACCAGGGTATGCCGGAAGGGGCATTTTTAGAGAACTATACCTTCACTTGACTGAGGCCCAGAGAAGAATCTAGTCCCTTGCATGTCATCTCGTATAAGTTAGTGGTAGAGATGCTGATGCACTTCGGGCTTCCAAATGCCCTTGGTTGCCACCTAATTTCTGACCGCCTCTGCAAGCTGCTGTTGGTGCTCATTTCCATTCAGACAGCAACTTTTCTATGTTTCTGTCTCCAAAGGCCAGCTACCAATGTGCCACATTTCTTCTTTCCAAAGATCTGACACATCCTCTCTTCTGTTCACGTAGTTACCCCTTCCTCTCCTTCCTCACCACCCCCAACCACTGAGCGCTATACCATTTCTCTTTTGACTTCCTTTTATTATTTGTGTTCATCGCTGATTTTATTCCCACACTAGACCTACCCCATCCTGTCTCTGTCATCCTCCCCTCCTAAGAATCCTTCATGATTTTCAAGAATCTCCTCCCTCTGCTGTGCGTCCCCTACCTGGGAGGACAGGCCCACATCGAACTATGTTTACCCACACGGACCCTGTCAGTCTGTGTCATTCATATGTCAGGAGCAGGGGTGGTATTCCTGCTGGTATATTAGGTCATTTGAGATCATTCTGGAAGAGCATATTAAAAAACATTGAATCACATAGTGAGAATTCTTGTCCCCTTTCTAATTCTTTCTCAAACCTTCAGCACAGATCAGGTCCCTGTGTTGTACTTGTCTGTCTACGACCACCCCCTGACATTTTCCTTTGGTCATCTGCATTTTCACAGAGGAAAGTCTGCACTCAGCCTTCAGAGCCCTTTTGCTGGCAGCAGAGTGTAGCCAATTTTCAGTGATTTTTATTTTAAATTACATTCATTTCTAGGTTAACCATCTCTTTTTTGGTAAGTGATACAGTTTAGCATTGATGGGGATAAGACAGTGTTTACTGTTCAGACATATTTATTCAGGGAGAGGACTAAGTAGATAACAGTATAGTATATATTGTGAGAACACTATGAGGACTGGAAAATCAAAGACCCCACTGACCTTCCTGCCTGAGAAAGGAAAGGCTCTGCTGCTCCTCCTGTCTGATGTGGGCTGCCCTCCCTTCCCATCTCCTCCATCCTGGGTTCTGGTCTGCTTAGGCACTTGGGCTTATCTGTGTCTGAAACCCTGTTGAGAATTGGGAGACCTCTATCAGGAGGCTGGGATTAAGGAACCATCCACAGCCCATTCCCCCTCTCCATTCTGACCCAGGTCAGGCCCCAGAACTCGTCTAGCCTTTGATAATTACATCTGTGAAACAGTTAATGGGAAGTTTTAGAGAGGAAAGAATGCATAGAGCGGGCTTTGATGTTCTAGTTAATAAGACTGAGCAGCTGCCCTGCCCTGGGAAATACAGTCCCTGGCTACTGCTTCCTCCCCGCTGACTATTTTTCCTGCCTGTGTCTGTCCCTCCAGGGCCAAACCAAGCATAATAAAGAGAATGAAAACAGTGCTGCCCATTTGTGAGGAATTCTGGTTAGTGCACTGGGCTTTGAAGGGAGTGCCCCAGGTTTACCACCATTCAGCACACTTGAATGGTCAGAAGTATTTGGATGATGAGAGAAAGGAGGAATTTTTTGAGACCTTCATCAGTAGCAATTCAGAGGTTGGAAATAGTTAACCCTGTGGAAGTAGGCCCAGTTTTAATAAAGACGCAGAACTGAAAAGCTACACTGCTCTTCAAGATGTTCAGACCTTATCCTTTCTCTCTGTCTCCATGGTGTGTTTGTCATTGATGGGCCAAGAAACAGATCCGCGGGGTAGGGCAAGTGGGCTCGGGGGCAGGTCGCAGACCTCCCACCCACTCTTTATTTCTGCTGGAAGAGAGCATGTAGACTGTCATCTCCTCCCAAAGGCCTATTTCTGGAGGAAGAAGGACCTGGAGAGGCCATGGTAACTTGCCCTGTGGGACTGGGTTTAAAAGGAGAGGTCTTAGCTGAACTTGGCTGCTGCTGGTAGGAGCTGAGAACAGTTGCTGAGGGCTGGCTGGGGACTGCCATTCCCTTTATGGCAAGGTCTGCTGTATTTTGATTAACAGACTGTTAGTTCAGTTCTTCCTGAGAATCTGTGATAGAAGCGCTTCACAGTGCCAGTATAATTGTAAATAATAATGATAATGACGGTAGCTCACAAGTATTGAGAATGTGGTGTCCCATACAGATTTCAACCCTTTACACAGAGTTGGATTTGCCATGACTTTTAGACCTGAAACTGAGACCAACTGGAGTATCATCAGGCATGGCAGTGGAGGGCAGTGGTCAGGGTGTGTGTGTGTGTGTGTGTGTGTGTGTGTGTGTGTGTGTGTGTGTGTGTGTGTGATAGAGAGAGGGAGAGGTGGGGACAGGTTCAAAGGGATTTAAGCTTTAGGACTTGGGGTATAACACCCCATTAGGGAAATCAGCACTCCTGTCCCACAGTTAGGAGCTAGTTTATTGGGTGTGTGTTTGCCCAAATTAAATTTTAGCAAACTATGGTGGAAACCAAGACAGAATTTCAAGCCAGGCAGGACTCTGGGACACTGTTGCTAACGTCGGGCAATCCTGGTCAAACCCAGTCAAACTGAGACACATGGTAGCCCCACATAGAGCATCCTAAGAGAAAGGCATCATTGTCTCCATTTCACAGATGAGGTAAGTAAAGTCCAGAGAGGTGAAGTCGCTTGTCTGAGTACAGGGTGTATTAGTGCTAGAATTCACATTCTTGTCCGTATGTCCCATTCAAAGTTGCAGGTTTAATTCAGAACAGATGCAGGATGAGAACGCTGGTCTCCCTAGAGCCTTTTCAGTTGCTTTCCCTGAATACCATGTCGAGTCAACCCGACTATCTTAGCCTGTTTTTCTCTTCTTTAAATGCTGCTGCTTACAGAAGAAAAACAGCAAGATTGTGTCCAGGTGGCCCAGGCATCTTCGTGTAGTGTTACGAGTGCCAGTGTTTTTGGGGAGTCAGGTCTAATTATCCAGAAGGGAATTTATCAACCACCTGTGCCTTCATCTGGACTTCAATAGGCTCTTGAGTCTCCAGGGAGGGTCAGAATCTGCAATTTGAACACAGGTAACAAAATGTTTGCTTTTGGAAGATGCATTCACCATTTCACATTCTTTTTTTCTGTTCCTAGGATTCTAATTTTTCTCTGATTGCTAGAATAGTCTGCAGCGTATAGGACAAATACGTGTTAAGTACTGTTCTCGGGCTGACTTTATGAACAAGAAAGAAATCTGGGGAGGTCTCTGGTTCCTCTGGGAGGTATAGTCTCATCATCAGATGGACAGACGTGGTCTTTTAAGTTCTTTGCATTTGAGGACCACAGAAGGAACCAGCCGGACAGGAGCCGACATCTCCAATCAGCTCGATTCAGAAGTCAATCCTTTCAGTCTGTATTCCAGTTTTGATCACATTCTTTAAAAATTTTCTTGAAGGAATGTTCCACCTTGACAATATATAGCTTTAAGGTCTGCGTCATCGTAAATCAACACATGCGTGTAATACATTAAGTTCACCACCATCAGTCTCATTCTATCCTTCATCATCCAGCTGACCCCTCTGATTCACTTAGCCTCCCTCCCCCTTCTCTTCTGGTAACTGTTAATTAAATTCTCAAAACTAAAGGTCTGTTTTTCTTTAATTTGGTTCATTTGTTTATTTGGTTTCTCTGTATACCTCACATGAGGGAAATCATAGTGTGTTTGTCTCCATCCATCTGAGCATAATTCCCTCTAGACCCATCCATGTTACTACAAATGACACGATTTCATCCATTTTATTGCGGAGTGGTGTTCCATTGTCTATCTGTCTATCAATTATCTGTCTATCGCCTATCAATATCACATCTTTACAGACTCATCTGTCGATGGGCATTTAGGTTGTTAACAACATATCTTCTTGTGGAGCTTGTTTTCTGCTCCCTCTCTCCTTCCCATCCCTACCCTGCTCTATATCTCTATTTCTGTATCTCCTCACTCCCTTATCTTTGTTTCTGTCTCCTGTCTCTTCCTTTCCCTCACAAACTCCTTTTTTTTTTTTTTTTTTTAAATGGGTGATTTTCCTAATCATTATTATGTCTTAAAGAAAGGAAAAAAGATTGGACTTGATCAGACTTCAAGGGCCTACGTCCCTTTATAAGCTTCCTGAGCACATTGAGGCCATAAGGGGCCGTTAGCACACTAATTTGCTAAGTAGTGTTTACAAGTGATGAGATTCCTAAAGTGACCTACCTCAGAGAACTGGTCAGAATCAGGTTCAGACAGAGAAAAGAACTCTGTCAGGGAGAGTCACTTGTCACAAGGTATAAGGACAACTGGTATGGTGACTTCAGGTGGAAACTGGCACAGCACCAAGAGATGGGAGGCCTGGGTTTGCTTTCCCACTTTGCTAATCAACTGCATCACTTGGAGGAAGCCATTGTCTCCCTGCATGTATTCCATTTGGAAATTGGTAGCATAGTTCCTTTCCAGCATATATCCTAGAGCTTAAAAAAATGGAATTGCTGTAACTGATATGAATTGAATAAATAGAACTAATATTTGGAGATATTTATTGTATTAGATAGTGTGTGTGTGTGTGTGTGTGTGTGTGTGTGTGTGTGTATGTTCATACACTTACCTTTTTTTCCTTCATTATCCCTGACAGCTAACCTGTGAGATGATCAAGTTCTTATTACTGTTTTCCATTCTGAGCTAATAAACAAAGGTTCTGAGAGATTAAGTCCTAACTCAAGATCAAACACCTAGTAAGTGGGCGGCCTGATTCTCCTGGTAGTGGGAGAGCCTGGCTGGCGCCGGCTGGCCACCTGGCACCCTGTGGGGCTGCAAGTCCTTACAAGTCCTTGGTGGCGGTGCAGGGCCTTCGGCAGCCAGTCATCAGCTCGTCATATCAGGCTCTGAAATCTCCATTTTGAGTTCCAAATACCCTTCAGATGACCCCCATATGCTCTAGACATAGCATCATTCTTTCTTTATATCTTTGTATGAGAAACATTGGTAAACTCCAAAATGGGCCATTTTACCTCCTTTGACCTCAGTTCTTGGAGGCTGGATGACCTCAGCTGCCAGGAATAGCCCCAAAGCCATCATTACCAGACCTAACGCCGTTGAGGATGACTTTCAGTTCATAGATGCTAGATTTGCTCATCTTCTTGGTTTTGACCCTTGCATGTGCTGCGCTATGGAATCACAGACGAGTGTGTTCTATAACCAGGGAGCTGGTTTCTGTGGTCTGGGAGTGATCAGTAGCTATACCATTCTTCAGGGCCAAGTGCAAGACTTGCTTTTCAGATGCTCCTGTCTGGTGACCTTCCTTTGTAGTAGATCCCATATGCATCAAAAGAGTTAACATTCATAAAGCAGTTTTATTAACCACTTTCATAAAAGGAGAATATGACATGGCCCCCCAGGGGCAGCATTTATTCGAGCTCTGTGAGTTGAGGTTTTGATGTCTCTGCTCTACATGATGCAAACAAATAATATTAATACTGTCATCCCTGGAGCAGGGTTCTTGTTACTGCCTTCTTGGAAACCTACACCAGGCCTCTGCTTCATCTTTGTGCTCACTCTCTTTAGGTCCCTGATTATGGAGCCAGTGAAGGTTTATTTAATTGTCATTTGAAGTGTTTCCAATGATGCCATCTAAATGGTGTTAATTCCACTTGGATCAGCTCTGACCGTCCCCCAAAGTGCCTGAGATAGCTCTTGTCCCTTTGCTGACATTTGATGCTTGTTGATGAAAGTGATGATCACACCATGGTGCAGGGCTGGGTGTCGCTCGTCTAAAGGATGGTCATATTTCATAGCTCATCTCAATTCAATCAGTCACTGGCCCCTTTCCAAAAGTCAGCTTCCTTCTGCTCTTTGCTGGAAAGATAAAGAACGTCACAAAAGCACAGAGCTATGAGAGGGACCTCTCAAGTTACCAGGATTATTATTATTAAGAAGCTTCTCCCAGAAATGCTTCTGTCACCGTCATAGATACGCACAGCTTCCCGGAACAGTAGTTTTGGGGGCTGGTCTGTGACTTGGCCCTGGGCTGGCTGATGGCTACAGAAGAGCCATTAAAGGGGCTTGTAAGTTACAGATTTGTGTTCCAGGGAAGGACCCAGGAATCTCTAATTTTCTAATGTCACGCTAGTTGGGCAACACAGTCCTTGGACTGCCTCATAAAAGGTGCGGTTACATTAAAATAGTAGATTATAGGGTACACTCTGGTGGAGCAGCAGTTAGGTCAATTGTCTCTAAAGGGTACAACACACATACCCCTGGGTTCGAGTCCTGGGTCCAGGGGGAAGCGACCAGTGTGAACAACTAAATACAAATAAAATAAGTGCTTTTCCTCCTCTCTCTTCCTGCCTGCCTGCTACTACTTTCCTTCCTGCCTGCACCTTTCCTTTAAAAAAAAAAGTAGATTATGGGACATGCCCTTGTGATTCAGGGGGTGGAAATGCTGGTGTGTGAACATGTGAAAGCCCAAGGACCTGGGTTCAAGGCTCATTGCTGGGATAAAAAGCCAAAATGAACAACTAAAATAAATAAAGATATTCTTTCCTTCCTACCTCTCTCCTTCCCTTTAAAAAAAACTAGTAGATTATAACAGCCTTCAATTAAGTCATTTTTTTTTTTTTTGGAAAGTTCAATTTTATGACCACTTGACATTTTTCTGACTCAGATGGCCTTTCATCCTGATGTAATACCACCTCATGGCTCCACCTCTCATCCATCCATTTGAACAATATTTAACAGCTGTGTAGGTTGGACTCCAGGAGCAAGGTAAAAAAGATCAAAGGGCATATGATTCCAAGACTAAAGGAGTCTTTGAACAAGTTAGAAGACAATTAAACAATAATCAGCTATTGTAAGAATATAATGGTTTGAACTAAATGACAATGGGAGCAGGTGAAATTTGCTGGGAAGTCAGGTATTGTGTCCTGAGGGAGGAGCACCTGACGGCAGACTTGGCAAAGGAGACAGGATGATCATTGGCGAACAGGTGAACAGGAAAAGGCAGAGAGAACACCTTTGCTAAACCTTAATGGCCAGAGAGCCCGTTGCATAACTACTGGTCTCTTAGTTTGGTCACTGTGTAAAATATGAGGCAATAAATCCACGGTAGAAATGAGACTGCATGTACTGGCAGAGGCCGCATTGAGAGGGGCTTGTCGATCATGTGTGGTGGGTCGCACTTGACTTTCTGAGCTTACCTCCTTGCCATATAGGTAAGTTCCCCCCAAAAAAATGCCTCGCTGAACTGTATCTTTTTCAAATCGCCTCCCTGACAATATGGCATCATGAAATTCCGTATTCTCATGCAGTACTTGGGTGGCAGGAAAGCGAGGTGGTATCTGCTTTATCCTTCATGGACCTCGAGCTTCAGTTCTCATTTGCTGGTCTTATTCACACTTTTACTTCTGAAGTCAGAGGTCATCCTGTTCAGCGGGTTTCCTTTCTCCTAAGACCTGTGTCCTCTTTGAAAGCCAGCTCCTCCCTCCCCAGACTTCATCTTACGCCACTTCTTTCCTGGATCCTGAGTTCCATTCTATCTGATCTTTTTAGATTTTCAAAGAACCAACAGTGATCCTGACCCCAGGGTTTCTGTACCTGACATTCCCTCAGCCTGCAGGTCTCCATCCCTACCCCCATCTAAATCCATCTTCCCCAAAAAGAGATTTTCAGCTTCTGTTTAAACTAGTCTTACGCCCCTATGTTCTGTGACAGGTAGTACAATTTTACACTGTTTTACTGACTTTCTTTATCATCAGACATACCCTTATGTCCTAGGAAAGCAGTTACTTTGTGTGACTCATTCATACTTGTGCCCTTTCTGCCTACCTAATACCAACATACACAAGTATAATACATAATTGTTTGCTGAATGAGTGAAGGGAGGGGTGGTTAGATGGATGGATAAGGGGATGGATAAATGGATGGATGGTCTGAAATCAAATCTGTAAATTGAATTCTTAATAAAATCCAGTCTACCATTACTTATTCATACCATGGCTTCACTCCTGAAAATTTGCTTTCCGTCATGAACCCAGCGAAGCAGCATCCATCCCTCAGGTTTTAGTCTAAGCACCATTCAATGAATTCCATGATCTCTAAAGCTGACACTGATATATTCCTCTCCTAACTTATATTCAAATATATGTTTGTATTTTGTTCATAACATTGGAGTATATGTATATTGTTTGCAGTTGGATCACTTACCCAAGCTTCATCTAAATTAAAAAAATGTTTAAAGACTTTTTTCATAAGAAAATAAATTTCTCCTAATAAAAACAATAAACACATTTCCAAACCCAGGAGAAATACAGAATATAACGAAGCAAATATAAATCCTGCATGATTCAAATACTATACTTACATTGTCTTTGCCAGCTAGTTGCTTTTTCATACACAGTATAACTTTGTGTGCATACATGTGTAAGTATCCTGAATATTAGGCATAATAAGATCCCCTTGTCACAATAAAGACTTTCCAAGGCCCACTTCAGTGTATGTCTGATCCTTGGTTTTATTTCTGAGAATCATCATTGAATGCTGGCAGAATGCCAGACAGGGTGCTTTGGTATTGAGGTACATGTTATCCTACTTGAAACATTTAGTGCTTACTAATAAGCTAAAAAGATAATATAGAAATGTCCCCCTTGATGCTTTATGATCTCTGTGACTATGATAAGTTGCAGATGCAAGCGATGAGCTTCAAAGTCATTTTAATTAGGGGCAAAGAAGGAAGACCGAATCCCCAGACTGACTGCATTTAGCACACAGATCATCTTTAATCGTTTGTTCTTACTGGATCTTGAGAACAGTGAATTGAGGAGACCTTGGCAGATGACTGTTCTCTGAAATCCTAGCTGTGAGAATGATTCATGTTTTCCCTTTTTTTTTTTTTTTTCCTAGAGTGACCGTCTTCTTATCAAGGGAGGCAGAATTGTCAACGATGATCAGTCCTTTTATGCTGACATTTACATGGAAGATGGATTAATAAAGTACGTATGTAGAACACTTCTCTAACTTTTTGTACTTTCTTCAATGGAGGTACAGAAAGAGCTTGCTTCTTCTTGCTTCCGAGACTGATGTTTCTCTGCATCTTAACTCGCCTTCTTGAAAGTGAGTTGCTATTTTAGCCCTTCGTAGGAATGTAAATACTTTCTTAAAAGTGGAAGCCAGCTTTAATTCACTTGGATTATATGAACAAAGTGAAAAAATATGAATTCAATGATGGAAGGATAATGAGGACCCCTTTGGGCAAGCTGCACTTTATATGTCTTGGAGAAATAGAAGATGTAATCACAGTCCTCAAGGTTACAGAAAAATGTGCACAGATTCTAGCACCCTAAAAATGTAAGACCTTGTATGGAGGTCACCAGAGGAGTTTAAATGAGGGTAAGTGATATAGAAGTGTGCAAAATGTAGGAAGCACTTCAGGGGAAGGTTTAGGAGTGTCAAAGGCATTTAGCTTGAACTATGACTTAGTTAGGACTTAGAGGAACAGCACAGTGAGGACATATATTTCGGATAAAACTTCCAAATAGAGACGTCAGGGATGTAAAATTAGCAAAATGGTTTGTTATTAGATGCTGTAATCAACACAGCCAGACAACTTTTACCTTCCTTACACAGTGACCTTGAAAGAAGGATTTACTGTACACATAAGCTTTCATCACAAGGCAAGGTACATCCCAATTTATAAGATATTTTATAAAACTAATATATCCAGTCCTTCCTGTTAACCACCCCTGGCCACATATGGATTTATTTTTATATTACTCAGCCTGATAGGCGAATATGAGATTCTGATTATAGGGGATCTCCTACTTGCCTTTGGAATCTTTGCTTAGATACAATTTTCTGTAGGTGAACATTTCTTATGAGACCCCAAATCTAGAATAGATTCCCCTTCTACACACTTTCAAACACTCAATGTTTGTACCAATCATAGCAATTTTTAAAAATGGGTGTACTATAGGTTTATAATACTGTTTCATGTGTCAGTAAATGTATGTCACACCACAGCCACCACCAGTGTTCCGGCACTAATCACCATTACCAAGATGAACTTTCCTCATTTCTCTCAGCCGTCTTCCCCTCCCACTCTGGTAACCACCATTTTGTTGTCAGAATCTGAGTTTTTGTTTTGTTTGTTCATTTGCTTTGTTTCTTTATAATCCACATAAGAGTGAGATCATCCAGTATTTGTCTTTCTCTGTCTTACTTCACTTAGCATTATCCCCTCTATTTCCCTCCATGTTGTTGTAAATGGCAGGATTTCATCATTTATTTAACAAATAGTGTTCTATCATCTGTCTCTATTACATCTTTATCTGGTCGTCAGTCAATGGGCATCTAGACTGTTTCCATGCCTTGACTTTTGTGAATCATAGCAATTTTGCTACTATTATGCCTTCTTAAGAGTAAGCACTATGTCTCCATATCCCCAGCACTTAACTGGACACTTAGCACACAAAGTTTTATGAGTATGTAGTATATGAAGCACCATACTAAATGTTTTGCATGCCTTTTTCCATTTAATCTGCCAACAATCCTGTGAAGTACTATTATTACTATTATCGTTTATGAGATGAGGAGAAAGAAGAACAGAGAGAGTAAATTATTTGCTCAAGATGAATGAATTAATCAAATACATTGAATAAATAAAGGAACAAATGCAAGATACTCTTGTTTAGTTACTTTGGTAATTTACATAAATACTTTCCATATTAAAAGTAGGAGTAGAAGAAGTGCTAAATAAGCCAAAGAATTTCTTCAACATATGTCACAATTGATTTTACATTCTTCTTT
This sequence comes from Solenodon paradoxus, assembly GCA_004363575.1. Lineage (NCBI taxonomy): Eukaryota > Metazoa > Chordata > Mammalia > Eulipotyphla > Solenodontidae > Solenodon > Solenodon paradoxus. The sequence continues at coordinate 31,963 of RJWH01000574.1, forward strand.
TAATAAGAAATCATTGCTTATAGTTGACTTTCTTTGGAGGTAGCAAGTTTGATCATTTCAGGAGCCTTAGAGTTCTCTCGTTTTGAAAGTTGGGGAAAGAATAATACATTATAATTTCCCCTTATTCCAGAGTTTGTGACAGGCATAGCTAATTGATCACAGAACTTTTTAAAGTTGAGCCTTACCTCCAGACTCAGAATCCCTCACACAGCAATTCAGGCATCCACTGCCAGAGCTCAATGTGTAAGAGGAATCCTTCCTGTCATCTCTGTTAGAGTAGACCGGAAGTCAGTCTTCTTGCCAAGAATATTGTAGAAGGAGTTCAACCGTGAGATGTGTGTGTTCGTGGTGGAGTAAAGGTTGGATAAACAGTTATCATCCAATCCTGAAATCTTATATATCTCCAGCAGCATTCTTAATTTGCAGAACATGAAAACAAAAATAATGTTCTCCAGTTGTTTCAGAGCTGTTTGCCTAGCCGACTCTTTGTGGAAGGCCTGCTCTATGCGGGCACTAGACACATGCCATGTCACATGCAATGGTCGGTGTCCCACATCTTCATTCTCTCTTTCCCCAGGGACCTTGCAGTCTTGTAGGGAAATAGAGTTATCTGTGAATATATGCAAAGGGCATACCGTTGTTAATACTGTCAATAGCAAGTATTAAATTAGTAGAATTCTCAGAGGAAGAAGAGGGCTAGATGGGAGTAGGGTGACTTTATTATCATAACTGATACTGGCTGAATTCTTATGTGCTGCACAGTGTTCTGTGGGCTTGACACATATTAATATTTAATCTATTCGAGAACCCTCTGGGAGAGACATTTTTATTATTTTACACGTGAAAGAAATGAGACCTAATGAAATTAAGTGACTTGGCCTAAGGTCACAAACTGATAGAGCCAAGATTGTGAGCCTAGAAAACCCACATGCAGAGCAGAGCCACGTGAGACCTGACTGTCAGTAGAAATTGAACCACGGAGGGGAGACGGAAGCGGAACCTTCAAGGATGAACGTTACCTTGATTCAGTGGAGAAAGAGGGAGGAGGGATCTCCTCCATGTTAGACCTGGTGTTATATTAGTGGGCGACCTAGATAAAAACGCGCATGCGCGCAGCGGTTCTGCAAGCCCTTGGTTCTCAGTTTTCCTCAGAGGAAGATCTGTGAGAGAAAGAGAAATGGGAACAAAGCTAGTCATATCTGGACTAGAATGGGCTTATAATCAGAGGTTATGTTTTTTTTTTTCCAGAGTGCATTTTCAATTGTGGTGGCCCTGGACCGGTCCAGGGGAGATGGGATAGAGTCAAACTTTTAGGGATGTCAGGAATATTTAGTTGCAGAAGTTAGATTTTGACAGGCCACTGGTAGACTTCTTGCTGCCTGATGAGAGTAACTTTCTTGGCTGGCTATGAATAATAGGAGGGCATATTCATGCACCTGGTAGTGGGGTACATGATCCCCAATGTAGGAGAGTTTAACAATAATGTTGAGGCTTACGAATCATAATCTACCTGGAATCCATATTGGACAGGCTTGATGGGCTGCTTAAACTAAGAAATTTCATGTTTAAAACATGAAATTCCATGAAACCCAAGCAAGGTTAGAAGTCCAGGAGGGCAGTATGAGGAGTGATGGTTTTTGTCACTTGCTTCTGTAATGAGCCTCCTCAGCTTGCTCCCTGCCTGAGACTCCCCCTCTCTTCCTCCCCGATGCATTGAAGCCTCCTGGGCAGTTCTGTGTTTGGTGGAATGGTCGTAGTCACTTTCCTCGGTGTGAAGCTTCTCCTGAGCACATGAAGGCAGGCGCATCTGCACCTTTGATTTTCTGCTTGTGCATCTACCCTCAGTGGGCTTGACAGATAAAATAACCAGAAAGGGTGGAATTGGTGCAAATGACCCAGGCAGTTTCCTTTGCTTGGGAGCCAAGATGAACCACTAAGAAGATAGCTAAGTGTATACACCTGTTCTTTAAAATATTTATTCCCTTGTCAGTCCCTAACAGTTCATTATTTTATACTCTTTCAGTCCTTCTCCAAATATTATTACTCGCTCCTAACTTAAACAAATGAAATTAAAGAAATAATAGAAACACTTATTTAAAAATAATTTTTTAAAGGAAAGGTGCAGACAGGAGGAGAGAGGAGGAAGAAACTTTTTTCAAAATTTATTTTTATTTAGTTGTTCACATTGGTTGTTCCCCGCATTCCCAGGTCTAGAACCCAGGACCCTGGGATGTGCGTAGTACTGCTCCCTGATGTGCTAGCTTCTAGGTCACCAGGGCACATCCAAACACTTCTTTGTAAAATAATTATTGCACACCTTATATTCTAGACACTGTCAGTACCAAGCCACAAAACCCTGTCCCACCAAATGGCATATGGGATTGATTTGTGTCTATACTAGTTTTTGGCTTTTTTTTTTAGAATAAGAAGAATTTTCATATGGGTAGATACAGAAAGACTTCTCAGATGTATTATTTAATGCAAAAAGGGAAGATGCAAAAGTGTACGCACAGATAGTATGATCCAATGTATAACCATGTGGGAACACATATTTCTGGCATAAATTAAACACTATTAATGGAGGTGTTACCAGTTGTTTTTTGTGTTTATAGCTATTTGTGTTTGTTTCTAGAGTGTGAAGCTTGGGAGGCATTTGCAAAGATTCCTTTGATCACTATAAATGCTAGTGTTTAAAAGCCTTCTAATACTATGCTTGTCTTGAAGTCACTTTTAAATTGTCTCATCAGGCAAATTGGAGACAATCTGATTGTCCCGGGAGGAGTGAAGACCATCGAGGCCAATGGGAAGATGGTGATCCCTGGAGGCATTGATGTCCACACTCACTTCCAGATGCCATACAAGGGGATGACCACAGTGGATGACTTCTTCCAAGGGACCAAGGCTGCCTTGGCAGGGGGCACCACCATGATCAGTAAGTCCCCCACCTAACTCACTCCTGGTCCCGGGAAGTGAAGGTTCCACTCATGCTTGAACTACCCACCTCTCGGAGAATAACTGGTACATGTCCCTCCCCTCAGTTTACAGGCTTTCTGCCTGATGGGACCTGAGAAAAGAGGGCTGTAGGGAGGACATTGGCAGCTCCCTGTAATTGCAGAGAGAGTTCTGAGGCTCATGGCCATGAAGGCAGCTGTCTTCTCTTGTCTGCCTTCATAGCAGAGCTTGGCTGTGCTGCGGGTGGGGAATTGGGAATTCTCTCTGGTCTGAGGCAGGAGAGAGCAGGCGGACAGAGCAATTTGAATGGGGGTAAGAAGGCTCCCAGAAAGAATCATAATGGAAAGCAGTGGGCTTCCGTGACATTTAAGTTTTAACTGGTCTGTGCCATTTTGATCAATTCTCATCTTAAAGATTTAGGAAGTGGTGGAGGTGGCTCCCCCCCACTTTTTCTTTTTTTGTCTTTTGTTTTTTTCTGGTAACCTTTGTAATTCCAAAGAAACCTAGGGAGGTGCATACCCTTGAAGTACTGAACAGATAACATTCCAGGGCAAGGACATCTCCATGATTGGGTCCTATCCCAGCCCTGGCCCCAAACTTGGTCAGCAAAAGCACTGTTTATTTCCACTCAAGAACACAGAACAATCTGAGCTATCGAATTAGTCACTGTTTTTTGCTTCCTTCTGATGGGAGTACCAGCAGGATTCAACCTCAGTGGGTAGTAGATGCCCAGGACAATTGCATCAAGGTCATAAAAAGTGCAATTTAGGAAGATCAGAGCTTTTGTCAGCTGAAGGGGAAAGCCAGCTGCCTTTTCAGCAGATGCCTTCCACACAACCCGTAGGATGCCTGTGATGGAAGGCTGAAGAAATGAGTGATCTTGGCATGGGTTTCTGCCATCAGGGTAAGGAGTTGGAAGTGGTCAGCATCCTGGAGATGTGTATTATGTTTGGTCTCCTGAGAGCAAGAGAAGAAGAGAAGGAAAGTTAGAGCTCCTGTGATGAGAGAAGAGCCTACAAAGAACCCTGAAAGCATACATGTCCTTCATAGAAAACTTTAAAATCCTTTGCAGATTTGCCAAAAGCAAGCCCATACATTTGCCATCATTGCTATTTTTTCTATTTTTTCTATTTAATAGAAATAGTCTTAATAAATATGCTGCATTGTAGGTCACCATTTTCTCTAAATAATGTCTTATCATTCATTTATTTTTATTCTACCACAACATTTAAATTGGAGCCCTAATCATCTTATGAAGGTATCACGATGAAAACGTTTAACCAAACTTTTGAGGTACAGGGATAATTATTGAGGTAAGGTATGAAAAGTGTCATGGTTTTTGATAAGTTTTTAAAAATTATTCCAATTTACACATTCCTCAACTTCTCAGGGGAACTGTAAGAGTGTCACTTTTGCCTTTTCTTCACCAACTGTGTGATATTTATTACTTATAATACATACATACATACATACATACATACATACATACATACATACATACATGTTATCTGTGATTGCAGATACTGCAAGGGTAGATTTGGGCCTCAAGAAATCAGATTCTTGAAAAAAGTTTACATAGAAGTAAGATCCACAGGCCTCATGTCAGGCTCACTCACTCACTCAATCAACACTGGTTCTTTCCAATGGCATAAGGATGTCACTGTTTTATCCCCCAGCATAATTAAAACCTCTCTTTTTGTCCTTAGAAGGGAATTCAACTTTTATCACAGCAGAGATCCTCCCTCCCAACCCCACCCTGCCCCAGGACGTCCATGATGGCTCACAGCAGGCATCATTGATAATAATTGCTTATTGAGCACTTACTGTGTGCCTGGCATCAGATGAAGCACTCTGCATGCATTTCTCCTTCTAATCATTTATTTTTATTAAAGAAAAGGTGTTGGCAGAAATGTAGTTGAGTAGGCAGGCAGGCAGGAAGAAAGAGGAGGAAATACTTTCTTTCTCTGTATTTAGTTGTTCACATTGGTTGTACCCCCCCACCCCCACCCCGGCTCTGGGTCTTGAACCCAGGAGCTTGGGATGTATGCAGGACTGCTCCCAGGGTGTACTAGACCGATAGGTCACCAGCATGCATTTTCCAGCTAATCTATAACATCCTTTGAAGGAAGGCACTGTGGCACCTTGTCCCCCATTCTGCTTGGTGCCCATTTTAAGAATGAGAAAACTGAGTTTCGAGAAGCTAAAGATTTGCTCGAGCTCACCTGGATCAGTGACAGTCAAATCATCAACGACCTTAGAAATATCACGGAGCGCTTTGTGAGGTGAATTCTATGGCCATGAAATAGAGACTTTGCAGTCCCTGCTCAGGAAGCAGGAGGAGCTTGTGTAGAGGGGACCGGAGGCTCTGTCAGTGGGTCACCCCTCTGGGGTCTCTGTTGTTCAGTTGACCATGTGGTGCCTGAGCCTGAGTCCAGCCTGACGGAGGCCTTTGAGAAGTGGCGAGAGTGGGCTGACGGGAAGAGCTGCTGTGACTACTCCTTGCACGTGGACATCACCCACTGGAATGACAGCGTCAAGCAGGAAGTGCAGAGCCTCATCAAGGACAAAGGTGAGGCCGGGCCTGTCCTTTCCTCCCCCTCCTTTGCCTCACCTCCCCACTCCATCCTTGCTGGGCGCCTGGCACCTTGAGCCTGTGTGCTGGATGTCGGGTGCCACTGTGCCAGGCACTTTTCTTTCTGCCTTCCTCCTTAGGACATAGGGGTAGAGTCCATCTCACTGTGCACACGGCGCCTCAGTGTAAGTAGCCCAGGACTCCAGCGCTGGTGCAGAGCAGCTCTATCCGAAGTCTGCATCTTTACCTCTGTGCGATGCTGCCCATTTTATAGAGATGGGAACTGAGATTAGGACAGGTTAACATCTTACTAAGGTCAACACAGCCAGTAAACAAAGAGATTAGGAATTTTTAACCTCTGTCATTTTTACTCCAAAGATCAAACCATTTCTATTATATATAACAGCGATATCCTCCGAAAAGGTTTAAGACATTTCTTGGAGCAAGGTTATCTTTGCACTCAGGTTAGGAGCTTAGGGCCTGCATTTGCGTGCGTGTGCTCGCACGCGCGCATATGCGTCTGTCCGATGAACACAGGATGTAGATTTCCAGTGTCTTCTTACATTCATCTCTATTTCTGTCTGCGTGTGGATGCCAGATATTTCGCACGTACGTTTCCCTCGTTCATGCGTACAGACATGCATTGTCCCTGGCGTCAGAAGATAACCTGAGGGAATTGACATGCATTGTCCCTGGCGTCAGAAGATAACCTGAGGGAATTGACATGCATTGTCCCTGGCGTCAGAAGATAACCTGAGGGAATGAGGGAGTATATGGAGCGGCCTCTGTGGAGCCTCAAAGGCAAAAGGAAGCAGGCCAGTGAAGCTCAACAGACTAGCTGTCCCGAGATGCAGAGCCTCTGTACGCAAATCGTCTAGATGCAAATGCTGGAGTCAGTGGAAGAGCATGTGCCCTGGGTTAGAGGCGGCGATGACCGCCCAGGGCATGCATTTTCTTTTCCCTCCCCCTGCTCACCCTCATGGGCTGACCAGGCCTTCCTGATACAGACTGGGAGACTGGCCCCTTCCTTTCTTGTGCCTTCTTCCTCATTGGGCAACTCCACTGCAGTAGAAAATGAATGGTTTTAACACCTACTTCCCTTCCAAAGGGCCTAGTCATTCCACAGATGACAGAGAGGCTTGTGGGAAGGGTAGTGTTGGGAAACCTGGCCCTGAGCTGAGCCACTTGGGGTAGGGAGGTTCTCAAATTACACCCCACTTTGGCCTGGATCACTGTGGGCTGGACTGCTGTCATGATTAGAGACCAAAATTATTCTCCATTCCTCCCAATGACTCTATTTCCCCGATCCACCTATTTCTGTAAATCACTATGTTAACAGTTGATTTGGGGTGACAAATTAAAATGTTTTTTTCCTTGTAACCCAAACAACTTAGATATTTAAGTGCAAGACCAAACTTGACTTTGTCTGTTGGCTCTGTTGGTTCTCCAAGGTTAGGGTGTACATCTGAGCTTGCTCAGACCCAGCGCCTGTACAGCCAATGCAGCACCCAGTCACAGCAGGCCTAGGTCATGCAGGTGTGCATTCGATAGTGAAATAACCCGCTCCCAGGAGAGCCATTGATGGACACAGAATTGTGCCAGGCCTGGTGCTGGGAGTTCTGTTGTGTTCATTCATGTAATGTTTACCACTCTCTTATGATCTAGACTCTTGTTATTCTTCCATTTTACAGGTGAGGAAAACCAAGGCTCAAGAGCTCACTGAACTAGTGTATCAGCAGCCCCTCCTAGCATGAAAACAAAACTAGTGTGCTCCAGTGCTTCTCAGTCAGGGCAGTGTCAGAGGCATTGACCTCTGAGCTGGAGATTGGTGGCCAAAAAGAGGCACAGATGAAACCATTTTGCTGTTGCATCCCTTGGGAATTGTTTTTATGGTGTAGAGGAGGAAATGGGAAAATGCTTTTAGAGAATTCAAAATATCATTTGATATTGGACAGAAGCCTATAATGCACTTAGGGTCCCTGGGCGATTGCAGTGGGCTTAGAGGATGGAGGGTGGTCCTGCTAATGTCTTTCTCCTGTTTTCCCTCCCTTCCCTCTCTGCAGGGGTTAACTCCTTCATGGTGTACATGGCCTATAAGGATTTGTATCAAGTGTCCAACACAGAGGTAACACCCCATTGCTGTGTGGTTTGGACTGTGGTGCTGGAGTTCCTACTGGTGCTGATGACCTTGACCCTCTGAGCATGGAGTCACTGTGGTCCCTGGGGGCGAGCATGGGGCAGCATGCTTCTTGAAATAAGATAACTGGCTGGGTGCCCACGGCAAAGCAAATAGGGAGGTAGAATTTCCCCTGACAGCAACTTTCACAAAAGGACAAGCAGAAAGGCATGCCAGAGTCTCCATCTACCAAGCTGCAAAGCCCCCCCAGAGTGCCATGGAGGTGGGAGATACTCAGACTTGCAGGGTGGAAGGGGGTCTTCTGCTGTTTGGGGGTAAATGTGCCAGTTTGCCTCTGAGTCTCTTCGAAGACATTTGTGGGATGTGTTTGATTTTGACAAATCTCAGTGTAAAGCAGTGTAGGAGATTCCCCTACCGCCTGGTTATGGGGTGAAGGAAGTAAACTTCGAGAGAAGAAGAGAGAGGAATTTCAGCTTTTGTGTTAGCTTCTGGCCAAGCTGTCATGGCTTTTGGGAACAGCTGTTGAGATGGATTCTGAAGCTCTCTCTCAGCTCCATTTGAAATGTATTCGAGGTCAAGTAGTGGGGTTAGTAGCACTTTATGATATATTTGCCCTGTCTTCCTAGGAGGCACACAGGGTCCCTTATAAAGACAGTTCCCTAGAGTTCCTAGGACCAGCACTTCTTTTTGACTTGGAATGTGTTAGTCTTACTTTCGCCTGTGCTCCTTATTTCCTTGGATTAGCCCACGTGTTTTAGTTCTGACACTAGTGACCGGCCCTCGTGTGAGGTCACCGAAATGCCTCCGTGGCTTGTGAAGGTGACAGAGATTCACTTCCGTTTCAGCTCTACGAGATCTTCACCTGCCTGGGAGAGCTGGGAGCTGTTGTTCAAGTTCATGCCGAGAATGGGGACATCATCGCCCAGGTAACTGTGCAGCCCCTGTGGTGCTTTCCTCTTTCCTTCAGTGTTGCTTGAGCTCAGCATACTCAAGGCACCATTCTAAGTACTCCGCTTCAGCAGCGCCTACCCGCAAGAACCTTTCCAGGTGGTGGGGTCAAAGAAGTGGGGTCAAAGAAGTGCAGACAAGCGAGAAAGGAAGTAAGGAGACTGGGAAAGAGGGAGAGACCAGGAGAATTGGAGAAGGCGTCCTGGAAGAGGAGGTCTCAGAGGGCCCTGTGGAGTGGGAGCGCCTTGCTCATTCGTTTCTGAAAATGAATCCGAGCTACGTGACATTCCCTGTCCTAAAGAAAAACCCGAAGGCAGCATTTCTCAGAAGCCGGAAATTCGATCCTAGAGTGCGGAACTCACAGCCTTAGATGATAAAGGATTTAGGTCTCGTGGGGATCAGACTTCCCGCTGGTTTTCTAGAAATTATATTGAGGAACCTGAGGAAAGAGTGATGAAAGTGAGGGCCCCAAGGCCCAAATGGATCATTTGTAAGGAAGCAGAAAGCCAAGCTCTCTCTCCATCTCCGGGGTTGCTTAATGGACTCAATGCACAGATGTGTCTTTGCCAGGGTTTTGTTTATCTCAGAAACATTCAGGAGGGGCCTGCACTGGGAGGAGGCAGCCAGAAGAGTGAGCACACTTAGTCCACTTGATAACAACAGCAGTGAGGAACCATTATTCATTCTTTCACAGTGTATTCCCTGAGCACTGTGTGCCAGGCACTCGGCTCTGGAGGTGAGCTAAAGCAGAGACTCCGGGCTCACTGTTCTGGGCCTGTGTCTTCCCTTCAGAAGTTGTCCAGGCCTTGGAGAATGCGAGCAGCAGGGGTGTGGGAACAAGGTGTAGCCCAGCCGTCCGTCATCACTTAGCTTCCACCAGCAGGTTCCTGTTGGTGACCACTCACCAGAGTGTGTCAGGCACTGGAATGCTCTCTGGGCTCTCATTGAAACCCCATCCAGCTCTTTAGACACGGCTGCCATCCTCCTGGTTTTATGGATGGGAACACTGAGGCTTGGAGGATTAGGTCACCAAGCCAAAGTCACCACCACTCATTGGAGAACAACAAAACTTTAGGCTGTAAGGTGATGTGGCTCTGTGTGCATCTTCACATCCTGGGTCCCTGGCTCCTCCTCCAGGACAACTGCAGGCCCCAGGGGTCCAGCTGCTGGGATTCAGACTCTTGAGTGTTGTCTCCTGAGTGAAGGAAGGGAGCTCAGTGAGCAATTTCCTCTCAATTATGACCAAGGAGGTTAATTAGTCAGATGCCTGACCGCCTTCTCCCACGCCTCCCTACACTCAAGAGATAATGAAATTGTTTCCCAAAGAGGGGCCAAATGCCTTGCTCAAGCCTGAAGCCTCTCATGGTGTTAGAGCTGCCACTCATCTCCTTTCTCCAGGTTTTCAGGGCAAGAGCCGAAGGTCACAGGCCTCCCTTCACATGCCTTCGAAATCCCACCCGCTTCTTATTCATTTGAGGCTCTATGGAGGCAACTCCAAGCCCCTCCTTCCCAGCCTCCTCTGTGGCTCCTTAGTACAGAGGTTTCTCTGCCTCCCCCTCCCTCTCCCCTGCCTTGGGAAGGTCTTTTCTCAGTCAGGAAAAGAATAAGGGCATTTTTCCATTTGGATGAGTTTCTTGTGTGTGTGTGTGTTTATTAAATTCAGCTTGAGCTGCAAGATCTTATCACATTGTCTAAATGAAGGCAGCTGCTTGACTGAGAGGTTCTTGCTGCATTTTATGCAAAAGTGGCTAAAGAGCACTCTTTTCCAAGGGGACATTTAAGCAGTTTGAAAGCTGGCAGGATCAGAGGAGAGTACAACAGCTTGAGCCATTCAGTTTACACATATTTATTGAGCACCTACTATGTGCAAAGGTTTGCACCATTACCTAAGTGTCCTGTAATCCCCGCGGTGATCAGTGCCTCAGGGCACCCACCCGTCTCTGAGCCTCGTAAGGGGGCATGTGGTCCCTGATGTCCAGACAGAGGCTTTTGTTTTTTTATTTTGGGGGGAACATCTAAACATATCTTTTGAGATAGTATTGGGGGGAATCAGGGTACACAGGGACTCTGGATTATTTTTCACAACTGCCTGTCAATCGAATCATCTGGAAATGAAAGGATTAATTAGTAAAAAGCACACACCTCACCAGCTCCAGCTCCAGCTGCAGGGGTTCTGACTGCGGGGGCGGTCTGTAGGGAGCCTGGGCGTGCACAGGCTTCTGAGGCTCCAAGTGTGTCCAAGGGGCCCTGAGAGCCACTGTTGACTTGGGCTTCAGTGTGGACACGGCTGGACAGACCGACCTGCAGTTTGCTGCCAGAGGTCTGTCATGATTGGCCACTTTCTCTGCCATCTTCCCCCCAGAGAGCAGAGAAGTGTCTAGATTTAATACTGTGGGGCCACCAATGACTCTAGGTCGCTCCTATCTCCAGGGCCTGGTGGCCTTTCCAGGTGACCCAGTGGCCTAACTCAGACCAGGCCTGACTCCCTCTGGGCTAGCGGCTAGGCCGGGCTGCTACTCTTTGCACCTGCACCTTGTCCATGACTAGCAACCTTTGCAGCTCTCCATGGAGCACAGAGGGGGCGCAGCAAACCCGCACCCTGGGGCCACCTGCATCTGGAGCCTGCCTCAATTCCTGGGTCCACAGCGGCTGTGGCCTCATGCAGAATGAGGATCTGGGTTTTCCTGAGACGGGCATGAGCCAGACATAGAAGGTGTTTCTGGCCCATGCTGGGAACGAGTCAGACAGTCAGGCATGTCAGGGTTTGTCAGGTCTTCAGATGGGTCCCCATGACAGCTGCTGAAGCTGGGGTGCATGCATGTGCCCCCACATGTGGAGGCCCCAGCCTGCAGAGCTACACCATGGCTTTTAGAACATGCACTGTGCAGTCAAATGCCCATGGAGCTTTGAGAGTGATTCCTGGGTTCTGCCTTGGAGACTCTGAGACAGGTGGTCCATAGTAGAGCTCAGGCAAGTGGAATTTGAAGGTGTTCTTCTGGGGACTCAATGTTCTTAGGACCCATTGCTCTGGGAGCCTCATCCTGTACCTTGGACCTGTGTTCTCCAATGAGGTAGAAGAGAGGTGTCATGTTAGATGGAAGATACTTTCTTGGAGCCCTTGACCCAGGTGTGATTTCAGCAGGCAGTTCCAAGGGGAAACTCGTTTGCATTTGGAATGCCTTTTATTCAGTCTGAGTTTCTAAAAAGTGGGAGTACTTGGCAGGAAAAAACCAGGCCCTGACCCTTCTAATTCTGTAGAACTGGAGACAGTGATCATGGTACTTCTCGTGGTTGCTCATGGAAGATGTATCTTCCTTACTACTCGTTTTTTAAAGCTTTATATTAGTGAAAAAAAAAAGCAATAGAAATCATAATACTTCTTTTCCAAGTAGGAACTTCGTTTAGAAACATCCCATAGTTCAGAGTGAGACTAGATTTGTTTAGTTCTCTGTGTTTCCCTCAGCTCCCCTATCACCTGGGCTCTCATAGTAATTTGAGAGTGAATGCCCACAAAATTGCAGATATACCACGTTAGGAGGTGCTGGTTCCACTCAGTTCTTAATATATTCACTGCGTAGACGCTACTTCTTCTAGAACACCAGCCAGAGTCTGCGGGATTTAGCCATTAGCCTCATGAAGGATAGGCCATGCTAATTACATAGAATTTGACCAAAGACCATCTCAGGTCATGCAGTTTGGAGGCATTTTGTCTGGTTACATTCTTCATTCATTCCAGCTATAAGTTTAAAGCCTACAGAAGCCAGGGGAGCCTATTAAAACGTAGCCTCTAGGATATCAGCCTCACATATTCAGACTTGGCCGGCCTGACTAGGGCCAGACAGCTGCATTTCTACAAAAGCAGCTATGTAATTCCAATGTAGGTGCTGTGTAGACCAGACTTGCAGACATAGAGCTCTGCACCCTAAGCCCTGTGATGTCAGGAACCTCAGTGCATTAATTCAAGTCCATAACTGAGGTCTTCGCATGGAACAGTTGGACACGTAGTATATTGTGTTTAACGAGTGAGTTTTAAAACCTGTGAACGAGGCACAGATGAGTTAAACAAGCCGTTTCAGAGGTATCTGCATCTGAGTGAAATGGGGAGTAGGTGAGCTGGTGGGACTTTGGATGCCTCATGTTAGTAAAAGCATCGATATTCTAGTAAACGAACTGTTGTCCTTTTAATAAAAAAGTCACCCTCAATGTTCCTCTTCTCCTTTTTAGTTAAGATTCTACCCTCTTTTGCAGTTCCAGATAAAGAATGAATAAATATGTTCAACTTACACATTTTTTTCAAGCGAACACATACATCTTTAGATCAGACTGTATCCGCATAGTATTTCCACATCTCCTCCCCAAACTCTTCTCTCTTCTTTTCTCATTCTAGGAGCAAACCCGGATGTTGGAAATGGGAATAACTGGTCCAGAAGGCCATGTACTGAGCAGACCAGAGGAGGTGAGCTGCAGAGGGGTGGAGGATGCAGCTGGGGGTGGGAGGATGAGGCAAGGGGGAGGGGTGTAGCGGGTGGATGAATAGAAGATAGGTGGGTGGGAGGGCACCGTGATCCGTGAAGTCTCCCTTTTTTGCCAGCATCTTCCAGGAGACTTCAATGATCACAATACCCAACAGCCCGGCTCATGACCTGCTCATTTTGCATTTGGACTGTTTGTGTTTGACCTACCTGCCTTAGACACATGCACACGTGATGTATGAGTACACACTGCTGAAGGTGCTGAGACCGTGACAACCCGACAGTAATAGTGCAACTTTTCTTCCAGAGACCGCCTCTGGCTGACCTTTACTCAAGGGCCCCTGAGAAAATGAGAAAGGAATGTAAGGGAAATGTTTGCTTCTGACCCCTAATCTCTCTAAAGATAACACAAGTTGGAATGTATGCCACGGTGCCTCAGGAGGAGGGGTAAATATCTCAGTCCTCCCATATTCCATCTTGTGGTTTTTGTCCTGCAAAACACTGGCCCTACGGAGAGAGGGGTGAATGGGTTTTCCATAGGCCCAGCAATAGGTATGTGTCAGGTGATGAGTATATCCAGGTGTGGAAGGGTCCCCAGGTAAAAGGAGTGATGACTGGTATCTGTGCTTAGCAGCAAAAGAACAAATACAAGGTAGCAACTTGTGATTATGTGTCTGGGATGCCAGCCACCTCAGCTGTTGGCCCAGGGCACAAAGCTGGGAACTGACTGCTCGTGTGGCTGAGAGAATATCTACTCAGGGACACCAGTCTGGGCCTCCATATTCAAGGCCCTCATGTCAGTAAAGCAAATCTTATTCCTATTCTGTTGTTCAAAGCCCCAAACTCGACAGCAGGTAGAAGGAGTCAGAACCTCAGAACAAGAAATGATTGACATTTAATTTTTAAAGAGACTTCAAACATCTTTTAGACTCTTAAAAAATGATAACATGACACACAGAAAGTGTCCCTCTCATAAAGGTATAATGAATAGTCCCCAGCTGCATGTGCTTATGAAACTAGCACCCAGATGGAAAAACAGAACGTGATTAGCACCCCCAGAAACTCCTGTATCAGATGACATTTTTGTTGCCAGTTGCAATCATTCATAATTCTGTGATCGGGGTTCCAGTCATAGCATTTCAGGAAAGTCTGTCTCCTTGCTAATACCAGCTCCCTTAGAAGGAAAGTTTGCTCAACCCAGGATAGTGCTGATTGTATTAGCTCAGTTAGCCTTGCCTTTGCTCCGGGCAGTGATTGTTATTGTTACGTAAAGGAGCTGAAACTCAGAGAGGTGAAGCCACAGGCATGCACAGGGTGGACAGTCATTTACACAGAGTGAGGAAGCCGGGGTGATCAGTACTGTTTGTACAACTTTTCTTGCAACTGGTCACTGTGGAGATATGCTGGCAAGAGAGATCTCTTCAGCAGCAGCCAGGGGATTTCTGAGCAAAGGCTATTTTTGTTCTTTGGTTTGTTTTTTCAACCTTCCAACCCCACCCTCCTCTCTGCTCCCGTCTCCTTTTTAGTATAAAGCTTCTTGGTTGCAGGTCTCTGTACCTCTGGAAGCCCTTTTGGGTGAAATCAGAGGGTGATGTCACCTCCCAAAGATAGCTGCACTCTCACAGTGGGAAGGGACTGAGGTGACCTGTGCTCACAGGACCTCGGTGCCCCGATGCACCAAGTGGCTTCTGCCCTCTGTGGCCGTCTTCATCATGGTATCTGCGTTGCTCACTGCTTAGTTCTCGGGAGCCCCCTTGATAGCGGCCAGGACAGGCCAGGGGAGCTGAAATGGGCAGAGAGGCGTGAGGAGGGAGGGCTGGTACCAGGGGATACCCCCTCTGCAGTTGAAAGCTCACATCCATGCTGTTGCTTAGAGAGCAGAGACTCACAGATCAGTAGTCTGGGTGCTTCCAGAGGGTGGCCGAGGTCCTTGTGACCAGGGGTCTCCAGATCTCATCCACAGGGTGAGTGCTGTGTGGGGGACACCAGCTGGACCAGCCAAGTTCTTAGAGTCCCGCTGCCGGGCCACACCCACCACGGCATGAGTGGTTTGCCTTATGCAAACACAGGGCATCTGCCAGCTGTTTTCAGGATGTTTCAAAGTGTTGGGCTGCGTGGACTAACCAGAATGTCATCTCCGTCCAAAGAGGAGCTGTTGCCGACTGCATGGAAAAATGCCAGTCTCTGCTCCTGGCCGAGCTGGGATAACGTCGGCCTTGGGTGGAGACGCACGCTCTCTCTCACGCGGTCAGAAGCGGTGACAGCATCAGAGTAACACCAGCCCTCGGGGGCCAGTCCAGGAATGGTCTCATTGCCTTCCAGTGTAGACTCTTTGCATTATTATTATTTTGTATAAAATCCCTTTTTTAACGAGGCAACTTTTTTTTACAACACTGTATAAGTTTTCAGAGCGCAGCTTAATCTAAGGTGTGAACACACCACCGTCACCACCGAATTTCTACTAATCTACCTCTGTCTGCTGTCCCCGCACTGCCTTTCCTTCCTCTCCTCACCTCCTTCCCTCCGCTCATCTCTTGTCTGTTCTGTTGTCGGAGTCCAGGGATTGGATTTTGTTTGTTTTTGTCTGTTTGCTTTGATTTTTTTATATTCCATATCTGAGTGAAATCATCTAATATTTGTCTTTCTTCTGACTTATTTCACATATCACCATCTCCTCTATTTGTTTTAAAGGAAAGGTACAGGCAGGAGTAAAGGCAAGTAGGCAGGCAGGAAGAGAGAGGAGGAAAAAGCATTTTATTTATTTTATTCCGTTGTTTGGCATCAGTTGTTTTCCCCAGTTCTGGGTCTTGAACCAGGGACCTTGGGACATATGTGGGCTGCACCTGATTTAAACCACGAGGCCACCAGGGTGCGCCTCAGATCCTATTCTTATCCCCACTTTATAGACAAGGAAATTGAGACTTTGGGAGGTCACCCAGCTTCTCAGTGGCAGAGTCAGCATTCAGACCCCGGCCATTGCGAGAGCCTGAGCTCTCCAGTTCTGCTTCGTTAATAAAATCAGGGAAAATCCAGTAAGAGAAAACTCATGATTTCTTTCTGAATAAATGCAACCGAGTTGGTGAGTATATTTGAAAACCTGAATTCTACGTGAGTGTAGGATGGGGGAGATCAGTAATAAAAGAAGTCTTTGTGCTGAGGATTCTTGGGAATTCTTAGTGTAAGAAATGCTGGTGTGAGTAACGCATGGCCACTACCCATTGCTGTGGAAAAGATTTGATCCCTAAATGACTTTGCTGGTTATTTTATAGATATTGACATTGGGGTCATGTGTTGTCAGACTCTATCCTGGGAAGCTCGGGGAGCCGGGTTTTCTCTTTGCATATGGGCTTTGCGACCATCACGAGAAAGGGAATGATGAGATCCAGGACAAGCTCCAGGTGTTGACCCAGCACTTGCTATATACGGACTCTGCTCTCACCTAACACCTGACGTCTAGTCACTGAGGGTCAGGACAACGCGGGGCCATGGAGAGTCACACAGCTGCAAAGTGGTAGCTGTGAGATTTGGATCCAGGGTCTCTAACTCCATGTCCTCCTAGACCCTCAACCTCCACACTGTACCCTCAGTTCATGGAGGCAGGGGCATGCCCTTCTTGACTCTCGGGGACTTTTTTTTTTTGCAGCTGGAAGCTGAGGCTGTCTTCCGTGCCATCACTATCGCCAGCCAAACCAACTGCCCTCTCTACATCACGAAGGTCATGAGCAAGAGCGCAGCTGACCTCATCTCCCAAGCCAGGAAAAAAGGTGACTTGTGCTCCCAAGATCTCGGAGCCCCTAACGCACCAGGTGGCACCTATCCCCGACTGGCTGTCTTCATCATGTCATTTGCTTTGCTTATGGCCTTGCTTATGGGAGCCCCTCATCTGTGTTAGCCCACTTGATGCTTCCACATCCTGTGGACAGCAGGTTCTGGGATGTCTCCCAGTTGGCAGAGAAGTAAGCTGAGGGTTAGGAAGGAGACAGCTGGGGTCAGTTTCTAGGAGACCTACCTCCTACATCCATCTTTCTTCCTCCTTTGGTCTTTCATTGTCAGTTCACATTTGAACAGAGTAGTCAAGAGTTTTTTGTATGTAGAAGTCAAAGATCCAACTCGAACTGACTTAAACAAAGGTAAATTATTTTTTAACAGAACTTTGAAAGAATTTGATAATGCACACTTGTATGGACTTTACGATTAGCATGTATCACATATCTGTCCATCCATCCATCATTTCTTGATTTCTGTGGGTTCACTTCAAAGTAAATGACATCAAAGGCACATGATTGGTGGCAGGTCTTTTTAGGCATGACTAGATCAAGGCCTTTACACCATGGCGTTAGAGCTCCATCATAGTCCTTTCTGAGCTCTGCTTTCCTCTCAGCTGACTTTATTTTCTGTATGAACAAGTAATAAAAATAAATGCTAAGAGGTACCTGTTGTCCCCACCCCCTGGTGAGGAGCGTGATAGGAGGTAGAGGACAGATTTTCCAACAACTCTAGCCAACATTGGTAGGACGATTGTTATTGCCTTGGCCTGGTCATGTGCTCACCCCGGAACCGGTGGCTGCTCTGAAGATGGCATAACTGATTGGCCGGGATTGAGCATGCAGTACAGGGGCCAGGTCCCTTACCGGGCCATCCAGGTTGGCACAAGTTCTTTTGGAAAAGGGGCTGAAGGTGTCTCCAAAGCAGGTCTAGTGGTAGGTCTTAATGCCCAGTGTTCTGTTCCGCTGTCTCTGACTGTCACTTTTCTGCATTGCTGTTAAGAGATTCATTTGCTTGTCCTACGCTTAAGGTTTACTCCTATTTCAAAGCTTTCTTGTGCTTTTCATTCTTGTCCTAGGTGCCACACTCATGGGCACATGTATATAGAAAGCTGGGTAAACAGACAGAGTGTGGTTGAGAAACCAGAGACATAGGGCTCGGTGTTTGGGTGGGAGAGCAGATTTACTGGGCCTCTTTGATTATTCCTGCTGTGTCCTGCGGGCCATTTTGGGTGTGGAGAGACTGGAGCGGGATGATTCATCTACCAAACTCAACTTGTCTGTGTAAGTCTGTATGTGAGTGACTTGCGTGGCTAAAAATAGCCCCAGCTGATTCTGTTGGCTGAGTGTTAGGCTGCCGGGCCTAAGAAAAGGGCAACCCTTTTCCTCTGAGTGGGGAATCTTCCTAATTGTCTGGACAGTCTTCCTGGCTAGCAGATTTTGGGTGCCTCCTGTCTTGCCCTGCTCATAGCAAGCCTGTTCTTTTCTCTCTCAGCTTTTAAATATCACGTGACGACATGGTGTGGTTGCTCCCCTGGGGATGAGTCACTGGGCAAGAACCAATTTTCTTGCCCATTCTTGGAAAAAGGCAAAAGGATGGAAAAGAAAAGAAAGAGAAAGCAAGTTGCTTGGGGAACAACCCCACACACCTCCCGTGACCACCTACCACCTCGCCCTCTTCTGCCTTCTGCTGGCCTGGCTCCATCCTGCCTGGACCCGTTTCAGAGTGACCTGGGACCTTAGACGGGGTGTTTCAATTATGTGCAAAGTCTCACTTTAAACTTCATGTAGAAAAATTCTTCCCCCTTAGCTCTCTGGCTCATGATTCCTTGACAAGGGGACAGAGTACAGCTGTGTCTCCAGGGTTGAAGGGAGGCATTGTTTCGGTGATAAAAAACTAACTGTTTAGATTGAAGTCAATAAACATCTCATGAGTTGTCATTCTTAGGCAGAGAGTCAAGGGCTCAGAGCAGGAAGAGGGTGTAAGAGGCATCACTCTTCCCTTCGGCCCCAGGTTGCTGTTTAAGTCCCGCTGTGTTTAATCACCATGTGTGCTTTAGAAACACAGAAATTAATATTAGGAATCTGCAACATAATGAGGACCAACTGTAGGCCCTGCATTGAGAGAAATACTTTTATTATTATGGAGAATTCTCAAAGAACCCTGAAGAATAGGTATTATCACCATTTTCAGAAGAAATTGAAGCATCCTTTGTTTACAATTTGTCTCCCAGCTGGAAGAGCTAATATTCAAATCCAGGTACAACTATAATCTTTGATTATTCTACTGTACCATCTAAAGAGAGTCCAAAGGGGGCATTCTTTCCATTTTAAGGTTGTATTTCTGTTAATAGTATGTAAGTGCTTGCCTTGCCTTTCCTTTCTTTGTTTCTTTAGGATCCTATATTATATCATTGGGTCAAAAAATTTTTGAGAGCTTTTAAATTTGTCAGTAGTCATGTGTGGACCCTTTTCACTGCCACCCCAGAAACCAGGTGCCCTTTATGGGCTGTTGCCATGTTCTCTTCTTCTACCCTTGACAGACATCATTAATGAATCCGTGACCAATCAATTTTACTTTTCTAGTGAGACCAGAAGCATTATCATAATTCTTTCTGACACAGTATCCTGTGTCAGAAGCTGAAGAAGCCCAGGTTCATACAGGGCATCTTTAGCACAAGACTCTGCACAGAGTAACTTAGCACCGACCCACATTCTTTCCGACACCGTGACCCTTCACTACCCCTCACTACCCTTTCTTCTTTGTAAAGTTCAATGAAAGTTAAGATCAGTGGATTTCCCAGTATCCTCCCTCCCTCTCCATTCAGGCATTTATGTCCCTAATTTCTGACACAGTTTCCTCAAAGCTAGTCTTGTCATTGTTGTGCCCCCGGTTATTCGGTGTCCTTGAGCAGATCGCTCCTTGAGGTGGGATACGGAGTAACACACACAGTGGGAGAGGGCATGAGAGGATGTGTCCTGGCAGTGGATTTGACTTTGGACAACTAAAGCATGTCCTTGTAACAGGAGGGCTTAGCTGCTTCCAGTAACATGGGCATTTTAGGGAATTTGAGTCCCTCCAGTAGGCAGGAGTCAGAGATACAAAGAAATTAAATTCACTGAGCATCTCTTGTGTTCCAGACACTTAGTATATGTCATATCCTTTCATTTTCACAAGCCTAAAGAAGTAGTCATCTTATTTCATCAATGCCAGGGCAGATCTAATTCACATTTTAACATTTCCAAAATTATTATCTGTCTCTATTATTTCTTTTGCTTTAAATTTGAATTTGCTCAAAATTTGAGATTAATGCGGCATCTTACAATGAATGGCCTCTTGCAATCTTGCAAATGGTTCCCATTGAGCAGACAGAAAAAGCAGAGGCTTAGAAAAGATGGCAACCCAGTCCAGCTGAACTTCAGAGCCAGGGCCTTGAGCAGACTTTGGATTATCTAGCATATAGCACAGATGTCAGGCAAACCCATGACCTATTGCCTGTCTCTTCCAGGGAATGTGGTCTTTGGTGAGCCCATCACTGCCAGCCTTGGCACGGATGGAACTCACTACTGGAGCAAGAACTGGGCCAAGGCAGCCGCGTTTGTGACGTCCCCTCCTCTGAGCCCTGACCCAACCACTCCTGACTACATCAACTCCTTGCTGGCCAGGTGGGTGCAGGCATAACACAGCAGACACTGGGTGGAAACTTCTTAGGGTTGCTGGGTTGGGGGCTGGAGTTGCCCATCTGTCAGCTTACGCTAGAGTCTGCAGTGACGAAAACGCATCCAGAATTCCCTGCCGTTGAGCACAGACAGCAGACTCTTCCCCATCGCGTTTTAAAAAGTACTGTAGTAATCATATGAGTAACGCTAATAACTTGTTAATATGTATTGCCTGCCAAGTGCTGTGGAGAGACTACACGCACTGATCCTCATAACAGCTTTCTGGGAGACTAGCACCACCATTTATAGATTAAGCAACTAAGGGTCTGAGAGACTAAATCATTTGCCACATTCCAGACAGGTGTCAGAATGACCACCCAACCAGTGTTATTGGGAGACTCATTTGCTGCCTGTGGACTCAGGCTCGGTCCTGTCACTTATTCGGGTTCCTGTTATTTTCTTACACAAGAGATAATATTCCCACACCCTTGCTTTCTGGATGGGGCATTTCAGCCCCTGAGGGGGAAATAGTCACCCCATGTTCACAGAGTCGGTGAGCAGTCGATTCCAAAGTCAAACCATGGTGCTTGACATGCTTACAGTGGACACTCGATTCTCGGCCTTCAGGTGCTTCTAGATATGTTTTCCATTCACATGGCACTTTTCTCCTTCTCCAGCGGGGACCTGCAGCTCTCTGGGAGTGCCCACTGCACCTTCAGCACTGCCCAGAAAGCCATCGGGAAGGACAACTTCACAGCCATTCCTGAGGGCACCAACGGTGTGGAGGAGCGCATGTCTATCATCTGGGACAAGGCTGTGGTGAGGATCAGTGTCAAGGGAGGGTGACCAGGGCTGGACCAAAGTCTCCTGTGACTGCTCCTCTATGCCTCCCCGATGAGGATTCTGGGGGTGCAGACGTGTCCCTGCTGAGATGTCACTGGAACCAGGGGGCTCAGATGGTCCGGGAATGTGCTTTCTAGAGTAATAAATCCTGAGGTCTGGAAGTCTGAGCTGAGCAGGCCTAATGTAGACTGCTGAGGACTAGGAACCAGGCATACAGCAACCTCATCGGATGGCATGAATGATTGGCACTTAAAATAATAGCGAATTAAAATTCTTTTTGTTTGGAGAGTTTTATGATTTCTGTTGAAAGAGCTACATTTTTAAACCCTTTGAGATATAAACTAGGGCTTTATTCCTGAGACAAATCATCTTGCTCGTCAAAGATGACGTTCATTAGGGTGTGTGTCCAGCCAGACTGCACAAGTTGATTATCGATGTCTTCTGGGTTTAATTTCCTTGTTAACATCACAGAGGCTCACAGAAGAAATAGCCATACATGTGATCTCCCAAATATTTTATTAAAATTAATGACTCGTTATTAAATTGAGCACTTCCTTTCACTTTAAAAACCCTAAAGACACTCATTTCAGAAGCACCATATGAACTATGTCTCATCTATACATTTATCTGCACAATGGAATCTTTCAAGTTTCCATTTTCTTCTTGGTTCCCAGGAAGCTCAAAGCTACATCTTAAACTAAATTCTTTCCTTAGCCAGGCTTTTTATTTTGAGAAGAATGTTGAAATATTTTTGTCTCTTATGTAGTTTGTCATTTTTAAGCACTATTATGTATTTATGAATGTATTATATGCTTATCTCGACTATCTGGAATTGTTAAAAAAACAAATCATTCATATTTTTAAATTACCAACAATGATATGTATTCTCAGAAATGATCACCTGGAAAACACAGAAAATCTCACATGTGATGGGAATACAAAATCACTTGTATTTCCACAACCCAGGGATAGCCATTATTATCATTTGCTGGAAACTCTTCTGTGTTGATCTAGTGCTCATGCAGATACAAACACATATCTGTACAACCGTTCATAATACATTTCTTTTTACTGGGAGTTCTCTGTAATCCTTTTTGGAGCTAGAATGGGGTAAACAAGCAAATGTATGTGCACATGTGGAAAAATGCATATTCCCAGAGCAACAGCCTCCATCTTCAGCTGTCAACGTGACCATTTTGCCTGGGCAGCCATGACAGATTCTGAAGTTTCCTGGGGAGGGGGTCTGTGCTCTGAACCTCAGTCGTCCCTCTTTGTATTTTGCAATGTTTGTGGTCACCCTGCTCAGGGCTCAGAAGAAGGCTGCAATGGCAATTTTCTTTTTTGGTTTTTTGTCTTGATATTTCCCTAGGCCACAGGGAAAATGGATGAAAACCAGTTTGTGGCTGTGACTAGCACAAATGCTGCCAAGATCTTCAACTTGTATCCCCGCAAGGGAAGAATTTCTGTGGGTTCTGACAGCGACCTGGTGATCTGGGATCCAGATGCTGTGAAGATTGTCTCTGCCAAGAACCACCAGTCGGTAAAGTTGAGCTGGTGGGAGGAGAGCGGCCTGGAGATTGTGTGCCTGGAACTTGGTCGGGGAGATGTGTCTGTGGTGCACCAGGGTAATTAGAGGAGGAAGCGTGGCGATAACAAATCATCCCAAATGTTTGGTGACTTTAAGCCTCAGCAGTTTGTTTTCCCTCTCCAGCTTTCCAAAATAGGTCAGCAGAAGGGCTCTGCCCGTCATTGTCCCTCAGGGGTGGAGGCGGGAGAGGCCCCACCGCTCCATCTTCCGTGGTCTCTGACCGGGACCGGCATGGGTGAATGGTGTTCTGGAAGTGAGTCTGGAGGCCTTCCCTAGATCTTATTTCCTCTCGCACTTCATTGACCAAAGCCTGTCCCATGTCTTTGACTTATTCTAAGAGGGTAGGAAACACATTGATACCTTGTGCTGAGAAGGTGAAAGAAAAGGAAAAGATGATGAACAGTACTGAGGACCCATCTGGGAATTTTCATGTGGAAGATGATGAAAACTCAGGACCTAACAGAAAGAGACTTCAGACGTATTAGTCAAAAGGGCCATTTTTTTTTTAAATACTTATTATTTCAAGCATGGTGCTTTATATATAGTTATCATTTTCTTAAAAATTTTTAAGGAAAACTGCAGGCAGGAATGAAGGTGAGCAGGGACAGGCAGGCGGGAAGAGAGGAGGAAGAAGCACTTGATTTTATCTAGTTGTTCCTCTTGGCTGTTCCCCTCAGCCTCCGGGTGTGAACCCAGGTCCTTGTGATTCATGTGGGCCGCATCTGGCTTACTTAACTGTTAAACCACCAGGGGGTGCCCTGTGCTTTTAATCGTTTGACTTTCCCTTACAGTCTTTGATATAGACACTATTATTATCCCTATTTATAGAATGGAGGTGCAGAAAAATTATAGGGTTTATGCAGCAAAATAAATGGTCAAGTTCTAATGCTAGGATTCAGTACCAAACACTCTGACTCCAAACAGATGTCCGTACCTACTTTACAATCATGCCTCACCCTTCTTGAATAAAGGAGGAGGGAGGGAGAAATCCCAATTCAGGGAGTCATGGTCTTTGCTTAAACACCGTGTTATATCATGTATTTAAGTCTGAGCTAGTGGGCACTTAAGGACCCTGTAACCCACCTACCCATCCACCCCAGGCAAGACCCCAGTACAGCATCCCTGACCCTTACATGTCCGCTCTTTGCATTCCCACGCCCGTGACTAAATCTGCTTCCACAGGAGGGCCTTACTAAGGTCAACGCTTCTTTGGCTAGGCAGCGCAGTCTCAGCCAGCGAGTGTCTGCCACCCAGTGCAGATACCCGCCGTAAGCTGACAGGTGCTCAGTAAGCTCTGCCAGCCCCGCTGTGAATCAGTTCTAGTGGCAGTGACAGCAGGATCCCAACACAGGCAAACAAACGCCTCTTTCTCCCCTGGCCTCTCCCGCCGCCTCGCTCTGCCCCTCACCTGTCTCTAGGCTGCAGAGTACAACATCTTTGAAGGGATGGAGCTGCGTGGGGCTCCACTGGTGGTCATCTGCCAGGGTAAGATCATGCTGGAAGATGGCAACCTGCACGTGACCCAGGGGGCCGGCCGCTTCATCCCCTGCAGCCCGTTCTCCGACTATGTCTACAAGCGCATTAAAGCCCGCAGGAAGGTAAGAAGCTGGTGGAGTGGGCGGGAGAGGGAGGAGAGAGGGTGGAGAGGGAAGAGGGGGGATGGAGAGGTGAGGGATGGTCAGGTGAGGGGTGGGGGGGGGCGTTGTGTGCTCTACACCCTTCACAGAAGCAATCTCTTCCCAAAGGACAATCACACAGATTTAACATACTGTAATATCAGGGGTTGTCAAAAATTTTTTAACCCACAACATTTTTATTTTCCAAATTATTTTCTCTTACTTTTTTTAAATTTTATTTTTAAGGAAAGGTGCAGGCAGAAAGACAGAGGCAGAAGAAGCACTTTTATTTATTTTTATTTAGTTGTCTGCACTGGTTGTTCCCCTCCCTCCGCCCACTCCCCCGGCCCCAGGTCTTGAACCTGGGACCTCGGGATATATGTGGGACTGTTCCCAGACTGTTCTACACCACTAGGCCACCAGGGCACACCCCACTTTCTCCCATTTTTATAGTGCTTTTCTTTAAAATAATTGAAATTTTTAATAATTCAAAAATGTCAGTATGCCATATTTTGCTCTCTATAATGTGCTCCTGTGTATAATGCAAGGATATTTTTTGACCCCAGTGTCACTTCCTGCTCCACCTCTGCCCACTTTGGAGGTTTCCCTTGTTTTGCCTTCTTCTGTCTTGGCATCTAAAGAAGATTTTCTCCCCTTGGCCTCCACCATCTCTGTGCTCTCTGAGGGGGACAGCCACAGTGTCTCTCAGCAGCTGTTGCCATGCTCAGTAGCATATTTAATAACTGTTAGCTTGAACCTTGCAGTGTCTGTACTTTTGTAAAAATATTAGCTAGATCGCTAGCTCCCACCTGAAGTGTACAAGAGAAATGTCATGCTGTTCATCTGTGGTCATAAAGTCGGCATCACCCATCTTATCCAGTAACTTGCTCTGTGGACAACAATATGTCACTCTTCATTTCGATGAATCATTAAAATTGTTTTTGTTGCAAGTTCATCATAAGTTCAACAAAACTGTTTATCATGTTCCAGTGTATTATATTGCATACATATATCATTATTGATTTCTAGAGTTACACTTTTAACTCAAGCATAAAAAAAGAATTGAAAGCATTTGTAAAGATACAGAATTAGTACTACCCATGTATAATGGGCGTCCTTATTTTTCCCTCATAAATGTGAGCAAAAAAGTATGCCTTATACAGAGAAAAATATCGAGTGTGTATTTAATGATTTAAAAATAAATCAACTCTTTAAAGCTTATAATGAGAGCCAGCAGTCTACATTCTCTGTCCCATCCCATCCAGGGCTGCCCCATAGGGAGAATGTAACTTGTTTAGCTGGTTCTTTGGTTTAAATAAAATCTTATTTATGTTCTTGATTTGTTATACACAATGTACATACACGTGTATCTATCCATCTCTCTATTTATCTGTCTATACTCAGTTTTTATCCATCCATCCATCATGAATGGTTCTAGTTGTTTGTGGGTGAGGCCCAGAGCTCTATTTCCAACCCCCTTCCTACGCCACTCCCAGTCTTCAGGTTGCACTCTGATAAGGCTAGGGCTCCATAAAACAGGATTAGAACAGCCCTGGGATGGTGGAAGCTGAGCCTGGTCCTGACCTTGTCTGATAGAAGGGACACAGTCATCTGTGCCCGTGGATATAGCAGATGCAGAGAAGGGCTGGGGAAATCACTGTGGGCTGGTCCCGAGGAAACAGTTGTGCCCACCTCTGTGCTGTTCCCATCCCAGGGGCCTCTAGCCTCCCTGCAGGTCAGGGTGAGAAAGATGGTTTCTCAGAGCAGTTTTCCTGGGAAACAGACTGAGAGATTTTTAAGCAGGAAGCTTCCTGGGGATTCTTCTCCAATCACTGTGTGTGACACAATGAAGGAAGCAGCAGAGAGCAGAGGGAGAAAGTTGACTGGGATGCAATTCCAACCAAGGCTTCCGCTGACCCTCTGCTGGGCTGGGCCTGGAAAAGGGCTGTATCTTCTACTCCCCCAGCCCCTCCAAGGAACTGTCATTGGATATGGGTGTCCCTGAGCAGAGATTGGGGCTGACTGAAGAGTCAGCTACGGGCTCTTCTTGGGAGGGACTCAGCTGATACATTCCTACAGCAATACTGACACGCCAGTCACTGAGAGACTGAATTTTCAGTCTTGGTGTTAACCAAGTGTGGGGGCTTGGGGACAGCATCTGAGCTCACATTAGTGTCCATTAGAGAGAGGGAGGCCCACAGAAACTCAATACATAAGTGTACCTTCCCCCCCCGCCCCCACCTGCCGTGACCCAATAACGGGTCCTCCAGCCTCTGTGTGGGCGTTTACCACACAAGGAGCCTCCCCATGTCACGAGGCAGATGCCCAGCTGTGCTTGGGAGAATGAATTTATTTCTGCTGGGCCTGAATCTTCTTCTGTGATGTTGAGCAACTTATTTAATTCTGCTCCCAGCAGCTGCACAGAATGAGCTAGACACCCCTCTTAAAGCAGCTGTGTGTCTCCTAAGTCATCTGTCATTTATTCTAATTATCCTTGGAGCCTTCCTCTATTTATTTTATGATAACACTTCAAATCCCTCTACGAGTCTCCTCCTATAATGTGACCATTATAAAGTTAGGGAGTATGAAGTAAAATTCATCACTGTACTTATGACCTAATAGAGGAGAGATGAAACTCAAACTTCCCTCCCATGGGGCTCATATTGGCTCGCTATTTCCATGAATGTGACTTAGATAATGGACCCGGAGAAATGTTGATAACCTCGAATTATTGGTCAAGATTTGGGGAGAGTGCAGATACAGTCATCATGCCACCAGAATCATAAGTATCTGCAAATCTGGTGAGCTTTACCTCTGTGCTCGAGTCACAACTATGGAAGAAGGCTCTGTAGGCAACCTGGCATCTGAGGAAGAGCCATCTGTAGTGAAATGAATGTATGGTTGTGTGCCGGCCATATTGTCTCCTTGGGTGTTCTTGTGTATATCTTATTGTCTAAGCCTCAGCACCTGGCTCTGGGTCTAGCACAGACCCTGTGCTCAGTGATGGTGCCCCCCCTGGGGCACTGACCTCACAGAGTGAGGTCAGTGAGTCAGACTGAAGGACACTTGTTTGGAGGCCTGCCATCTCTTAGCTGAGCTGAATGTGAGGTGGGGCTCCCACAGGCGCTCATCCCTGCCAGCATTTACCACCTCCTCTTAGACTACAGCCTTCCCACTCTCTGTTCCAGCCCTGCAGGCCTTCCTTCCATTTTATGAGGATTGCACCTGGGTTTCCACGTGTGTGAACCCTGCTGTTCACACCACCCATCCACCCATCTAACCTTCTAACTGCCCCCAGCCCCTGCCAACCCAGCTTCATAACAGGCTCCCCTGATCCTTGAGATTGAAACCATTGATTTAGAGAGGCCTTCACTGGCTCCTTCCATTGTTACTTCATTGCAACCCCTCCATTTTCGTTTTATACTACTTTCTTTTCCTTTCCTTAAATAACCTTTATTATTATTGATATTGTTATTATCTGACTCCCACTAGATACACTCAATCCACTGATATATTTGTGCTCTCTAGAACAGATCCTCACCTTTTTGTTATTGGCAATAAACAAGAACAAATAGTTATTCCAGTTTTTCTTTAAACTGTATTGAAAAAACATTGTGTTATAACAGTATCTAGGTTTAAGGTGTGCAGCATTATAAATCTACGTCTGTATGTAATACATTAAGTCCGCTGCCAGAAGTTCAGTTCCCCCCACCGTAGAATTGACCCTTTCACCCAGTTTTCCTGCCTCTCCCCTTTCCCTTTTGATAAGCGCTCTTTTGATTCTAGAGATGAAATTCTAGTGCGCCACGTGGTTCATTTGTTTGGTTTCTCTAAATTCCCCACGTGAGTTAAATCAAAGGAGGTAGCGAGGACCCTTATGGGTTGAAGCAACAGACTGAGACTGCTTTCACTGCTGCAGATGGCGGGCCTGCATGCGGTCCCAAGGGGCATGTATGACGGGCCGGTGTTTGACCTGACCACCACGCCCAAAGGGGGCACCCCGGCGGGTTCCACCCGGGGCTCTCCCACTCGGCCGAACCCACCTGTGAGGAACCTCCACCAGTCGGGATTTAGCCTCTCAGGTGAGTGGGCCCATGGGTGAAAACAGGCGAGGGGCTTGGGGCAGATCCCAAGCTGGGAGGTCATCCTGGGAGGATGGGGAGGGAGGCAGAATCTAGAGGGGAAGTTTCAAGAGACATGAGACTAGGACAACACTTACTGTCTTACACTCTTAAATTAACCCAATTTCTCTTGCCCACCCCCCTCCCGCTTTTCTCCCTGGACATTCATTGACACTGCAGGCACCCAAGTGGACGAGGGGGTCCGCTCCGCCAGCAAGCGCATTGTGGCGCCCCCTGGAGGCCGCTCTAATATCACATCCCTGAGTTAAGCAGTCCCGTCCTAAAGAGGGGCCGAAGCACGAAGAGATTGTTTTGAAGCCAAAATGGTACACCAATATTTAAGAAGGAAAGCGAATCCAAACAGATGCGATCTAAAGAATCAATAAGCCTCAAGCCTTATGTTTCTCCAATGTTACGCTCGCTTGCCTAGCTTTACGAAGATTGCTTTGTTTTCTGTTTATGCATAGCCTCCATTTGTTTGTTCCCCCTCCCCATTTACATGCATGCAATCAGGCCACTAAGGTAAAAGTCTGCTATATAGTGTTGAGAGCGTGTGTAGTGCTGCATCTTATGACAAGGGGACAGACAAGCTGGGATGGCAGGAAAATGAACAAAGGGGCACAGTTACTTGGGGTGAGTGGGAGGTGGGCGACTCCGAGGGGCTGGGGTCGGGTGTGCACGGGGAGGCGGGTGGGTGGGTGAACAGAAGCGGTCGTGTGTATTGTGTTGATGAAGTCCGTTTATTTCCCTGGAAGTTGGCCACTCGTGGCAGCTGTCACTTCATCGCGGTCCCCTGGGCTTTGCCGAGAAGGCAGACGGACTTCGGGTTCCAGACTTTGTCACGTCCCCTCCTAGGAGGTTTTTATTTCTTTGAACGTTTTGTGAAAACACCAAACCCAATCCTTCTTTCCACCAGCTTGATGGCGCAGGTGTTTGGTGGGGCCTGTCTCAGTGTTGCTTTCACTTTCTTCTCTTTCCTGAGTCGGAAGGGAGAAGGGAGAGGGGAAAGGACTCTTCTCTTTCTCTTCCCCACCTGCCTCTCTGGTGCTCTGAAAAGCAACAGCTGGGAGCACTTTAGGCCCTCAGGGTGGGGCAGCATTGCTTAAGTAACACCTCCCTCCACGCACGTGAGCCATCTTCCTCGCGCCATTTTCCTGGCGCCGGCCAGGAGCAGAGAGCTTTCCGCGCCCCCGAGTGAGGGTGGGACTGAGGTGGAGCTGAATGAAGGGCTTTTCTGGCAAGTGGTAAGTGATTTTCTTGATTTCTTAAGATCCAGGCACATCCATGATAGAATAGGATTTTTTTTTTAATGTATTTTAAAGTTTTCCTAGCTTTCACTACTCGGGATTCGTTTGTGTAGGAGTCAAGTGGGGCTTTGTGAAAGCCAATCTGGAGCAGATTCTGTGACTGGTTCAGTTTTTCAGTCGGAAGCCATGTCTTTGATTAGCACAACCTTTGGGGGAAATTTTGGTTTCCGTACTCGAATCTCGAAAGGTGCTTGGAAGTGACTCAGCCTTTATGATACAGCGCGTAAGAGAAGTTAATGTGGGGGCTCGCACCTCTCTTATTTGAGCTGAATGTCCATTTATCTTGTCTCTCTGAAAATTCAGGTTTGAAGCAAGTTTAGTGAGCCAGCTGAGGATCTGGAGAACCAATAGGCCCATGTGAGGGAGAAACTACTCAACTTTTATCAGATGGGGATTCCGGCTGGTGGAACCCATAACCCTGTCTACTAAGTACTTTGAAGAAACGAGCAGGCCTCAGACACCTTTTAAGTGCTTAGGAGAAATCACCTATCTCCAGTGCAAGTTTTAGTAAGTTGCACGACGGAGAAAAGGGAACACACGACTAAAGAGGAATTTGGAAATAGCTAGGAGAATTTCCCCTACCAAGTTAATTTCTGTTGTAATCATGAAAAGGATTAATTTCGTCTCATAATAGGCCCTTACTATTTCTAAGGCTTTTTCATGATGCCTTTATTTTAAAGGAAACTTAAGTGAGGGGGAGAGGATGTAGCTTTTGATTGATAACTCCAAGATTTGGGGATTTCTGATGCACCCACAGTTTTGCAGGTTGAGAGAGCTTGTCAGAGCTGAAACATGTAAATACCTCATTGGCTGGGACGTGCCTTTAAGACAGGCTGCAGTACCAGCCACAGCCACCAGATGGAGGAAGAGACATGGAAATGTCTAGTTGGCGCTTCCAAGCACGCATGCACCATCTACTTCCATCACCCAGCCCTTGAGTCCAACTTCTCCCTCCATTTCTGTGTGTCATGAAAATGAACCTTTTTTTTATGGCCAAATTGGTTGCACTTGGAGATTCTTAATGAAGCATTCGGCCAGAACTTTATATTCACACAGGTTTTCCTGCTATAGGGACAACCCTTTCCAACCTTCATGATGGGCATGGAATCTGAGGAAGCCTCCCTTTCTACTTACTATTAGAACTTTCCAAAAATCTAATTTTCTGAGATTTCCAAGAAAGCACCCTCCATTTTCTTGACTTTGACTTCTGGTACCTTGCTACTTAATCTTATATTCAAATTTGCCCTAGTCCACAGGGCACAGCAAACTCTGTACAAAGGATTTAGGAGAACATGACTTAAGTCGCTGCCCTGTCAGACTTCCCAGGCATCTGGGAAGGCATGAGGATCTTCTGCCTGCCTCCCGTGCTTGCTTTTGTCATCTCATTTCCTGTCCTGGCCCCTCTTTAAGGCTGATCTGCCTTCCCCCAATCTTCTCACATTGTTCCTAACCCCAAATGGCAATCGACTGGCCTTCTCTTCAAGAGAGCCACGTCGGGTAGCTGGGAAGGTGCTTGTGGAACTGTTAAATCAATCACCCCAGGAGAGCCGTTACTCCAAAGTTTTCTAAAATGGCAGCGTTGTAGTCACCCCTGACATGGGTTTTCTCCATGGTCCAGTCATCCTTTGGCCTTTTCTGGACTACACCCATAGGGCCATGCTCTGCTCCAAAAGCCTCAATCTGAAACCTGGCTTCGTGCTCACCCGGTGAAGCCCTTTCCCAAATGGGCATTTGCTAACTTCTTGCCACGAGCTTCCCGGGCCTTCTCCCTTGGAAACTCCAGCTTGAGTCCCAGATATACTTGTGGGTTTTCCTGGGCAGCCGGCATTCATTGTTAAGTTCCCTCTTTGGAAAATGGTGTGTGGGTGTTCAGTTCTGTGTCTGGTGAATATGGACAGACAGTAAATCTCCCTGTGACCTGTGGTAGCTGTGAGGCAGCTCTGCAACGTGAAGAGCTGTTTGGTTTGAACCGTGAAGAAAACTGTGTTTTGAATTTAGCTGAGAATTAAAAATAAATAAAAGTTCATCAAGTGACTGTCAATGTAAACCTGGTTATTAAAATAACTATGAAACGACAGATGTGTTTGTCCAGGCTTCTTGTGTGTGTGATGCAGCGTCTCACCTAGCGTAGTGACATAAAACTGAAGTGGTCAATGAGAGAGCCAGATCTGATGAGTTGTCCTGAGAAAATTTGGGGCAGCTCTACCTTAAAGTTGAGGTTGGATTTTTTTTTTTTTTTGACCTCATAGTTTGATGACCATTATTGGCATTTTAGGGGAATAACTAATGTATTTTCTATGGGTTATCAATTTGATTATTGGTATAAAGGGCTATTTGGGATAAATCTAGAGTCCAGAATGGTTTAAAAGTTTGTATTTTGGGGGTTGGTGGGTCACCCTAAAGCCTGGACATTTTCTCATTACAAATATTAGACTGTTCTTGTGGACAAAAAAATTTATTTGGAAAAGGATACTTTAAAGTCATGGTTTGTCTGCTTTGGGGGATAGATTTGGGGAGGTTCAAGCACAGCTGAATTTAGAACACTGTTTCTCTTTGCTGGACTTGCCTTTCTAAAGTTCTTGGTTCTCAGGAGAAAGCTCTTTCCCTAGGGGAACAAAACTGGCCAGCAGATTCTCCAAGTTTTTATTTTACTTGCTTAGCAACTTCTGCAGAAGGAGACTCCTTCCTCAGGTTTGGCTTGGGTCCTGTTCACCATGGAACCTGTCACTGTGGCCAGGAGACTGGGATGGGATTAGTCACAATGAGTCAGCCATCCAGTCCCTGAACCATAGAGACTCTCAGTAACTAACGCCTCAAAGTGGTCCACTCCTGCAGCTCAATGGCTAAGGTGCAGGCCATGCAAAACCCAAGGACCTAGGTGTAAGACCTGGGCCTGAGGGAAGGAAAAAGTCAGTCAATAAAAACAATGAGACTCCTTAAACCCAATCTGTGACTCCAGCAGAAGGGAGATGGATGTCACCACACGAAGCCAGCAGATGGCTACAGTGCCACTCTTGAGAGCCTTCAAGATGAGAATGCTTGGCTCAGAAAAGGATCTAAGTTTGGGCAAGCGGAGAAGCAGAGGGGATGGTAATTTCTGATGAATTGTTTTTATGTGTAATAAACCTGTCTCATAGAATCATGATGCCTTTTCACATAGAAGCACAGAAACCATATCAGAAACTACTCTGAGCACATGTTTGAGGTTCAAGGTTTCATGAGTTACATACACACTTTGACCCATAGTCCTCTTTGGTGACCCGATCCTCTCCTTGCTTATGAGTAAGGCAGCCGCCAAACCCTGCTTAGGATAAGAGTGGCTTTAAAGGGCATGCTCAACGTTTAACATGAATTCAGGTTTCAGGCCTTGGGAAGGGAAGAAACAATTATATACGCGCAGTGACTACCTGTCACTTCTGCGGGCTAGAGGCCTTCAGGGATGAGTCACATTGGACTGAAGACTGAATCGGAACAACAAAGTCCTTCTGGCTTCAAAGAACTCTCTGGAATCTTCTCTGCTCCCATCCAGCCAGCACCCCAGGGACACCAACCAGGGGAAGGAAATGAAGGGGAAAGGGCTAAAGCAACCTGCACAAAAGGAGATCAGATACTGAACGTACCACAGTCTTCAGAACCCATAACCTAGGACACTTAACATGACTTGGACAACAGGGCACTCATCATACGGGACTTCAGAGCCTCAAGACTTACACAAGAGCCTGTTATACTTCAGAGCAATCTCAGGGAAGAGCTGGCTTCCAGACTGCTAAGCTCTTGGGGGTTTGAGAGGGAGTTAAAGGACTCGAGTTCTCTCCTGAGTTCTCTCCTGAGGCAGAACTTGCTTCCAGCTGCAAGAGGGCAAGGCTGATGGTACCAGCCTGTCCCAGGTTATGGACCTCGGAACATGTTATGCCTTTGGTGTCTGGACAGGGGCAGGCAAATGATGCTAAGAAGTAGGCAGAGAGCTGCAGATGCGGGTTGTCCATGGGCTGACGTCACCACGAAAGGCAAAGTCTGGTGTTCTGGGCTGTGCATGCTCCAGTGTGAATGCTAAAGGGCCGGGCTTTTTGATTTTATACAGATGGCTAGTTAAATTGGCCTGTATTCCATGGTTATAGAACATCGACATCCGCTTGTCTCCAGTGAAGAACGTTCTGCATGGCCGGCAACAGAGGTGACAAATGACCCTGGGCACCCAGAAGCCTAACTGGGAAAAACAGTAACAAGCGTCAGTGGCTTACTGGACACAGAAGACATTTTAATCCACGCAGGCACGTGTGCATGACAGACACAACAGCTTGATCACAAGTATGCATTTTCCACCCACAGGCTGCCTGCTCACAGCAGCACAGATAATTGAAGTTTGAATTTTTAATATCAGTGTTTAATATTAGACACAGAGCTTGTAAGACACAGTACTTGCAGGCAAACAGTGGGAACTGGCGGAGACAGAAAGTGGACAACTGGATACTGAAACAAAACCCATCAGGATGTTCAGTCAGCTTTAGAAGAATTAAAGCACTAACGCTTCAATTACTTTGACAGCTAAAAGCAGCTGTAGCTCCATTACCCTTCTTTTTCCCTATTCATTCATCCCTAATTATTCATCCAGCCAATCTAGAAAAAGCTATGAGGATATAAAGTCTAGTCATTTCTGGTTAAAATGTTCCTATCAGGCAAAAGACTTAACCATGGAATTAAATGACTCTAATGAATTTAGCCATGCTAGGTCCTGCCCCATCTGGAACCAGCAGCCATTCTCCGCGTCCTTCCCTGGAGTCGGTTGTGGGCAGCCTGGCGGGGCTCACTGTGCATGTAGTGGGGTAGATGCGAGAGTGTTCACACCAGCAAGCTTCTGGTCTTCAAAACCCGCTCAGTCTTTTCAGATCCTCCCCACAGGTAAGCGAGGAAGCTCTCAGGAGACAAGGAGCCCGGGAGTGCCAGACAACAGAATGCCAGAGGCACCCAGTTTTCTAAAATTCTTAGTTCCAGGGATTGGGTGTCACAAATCTAGATGAGACTGGTTCTACCAGTAGGGTAGGAACTCTGAGTCCAAATTATGCAATAAAACCAAAGCATCTGATTTCAACAATAAGCAATCATGGTAAGGTGGCAGGCAAGCTTTTATGTTCTGGAAACTTTCTGTTGACTGTTTAAAATGTTTGGTGGTGGGAGGTGCTTAACATCTGGTGGCTCTGCACCAATCACTGCAGTGGTTTTCCATTTCTAACCGGAAACACATTGTGAATCCGTCACCTGATTAGGACTGAAGGCCATCGTCCCTTTCTGAGCTTGTGCATGCGAGTGTGTCATGGTTTCCAGGAGCCCAGAGATCTTTGGGCACAGATGTGGTTCACTGGACATCAGAGATGTACCAGGCTCCTTCCCCTTTATGAAGTGGACAGACCTGATAGGGCACAAATGCTCAGCTGCCATTCTAGTAGAGACTACTAACCCGGCTGCCCTTTGGTGAATGTTTCTCTAAGTCTTTGAGATGAGATGTATAAATACCAGAGCAAGATAAATCCACAGCACATCAGAGCTTGAATCAAAACAAAGACGGATGTTGGTAAACAGGCAAGTGGCTCCTGACACCCTGGGTTTCCAATGAGGAGCAGAATCTGTCACCTGTTGTCACTTCTTTTCAACCCAGCTTCTTGTGACAGTGAATCAGGGCAAGTATTCCAGAGTTTGTAGCATTTGGAGAAAAAGACATTAATAGACAGAGGGTGGGAAATGTAGAGAAAAATGAAGCAAACAAACAGAACCAAAGAGCTGGTTTGTAACCTGAGCAAAAATTTGGTTGCTTTTAGGGAGGCACTTTCATAGCTTTGCTAGAAATTCTGGGCCCAGTGAAGACGCGTTCAAGTTCAGCACTGGCCTTCTGCCCATGCTTCGTTGCCCCAGTGTGCCCTCCCTGTTGGAAAAGTCCTGTGCCCACATCAGTTACTTCTCTTACCTATTTCCATCAATCTGGATTCTCAAATCGGTGCTGGTTATCTTTCCAGCAGGAAAGGAAAAAAAAAAGAAAGAAAACTGGTTTATTGCCTTCTCGGTGAGACCCGTGTTTCTCTAAAGACCTAGCGACCCAGAGGTGTAACTGCTCCCACTCCGAGCCTCTTCACTGCTTGATTCTACCCCAGGGCAGGTCACCCAAAACACTTCCTCTTCACAGATCTGTGTGTCAGCAGAGTGCAGTCACACCCAGTGCATCTCACTTGGAGGAATTAAGCTTTGTGTTTGGCAGATTAAAAAAAAAGAGAGCTAATCCACATTTTAAATAATTAGCCAATTCTGCTCCCAATTCTTGTTGTGAGCACTGGGGAGCAGACGTGGTCTGACTGCTCCTCTCTGGTCAGTCTCTATGATGCTAGGACTTTGGGATGTGTGCTGCGTGGTGATCTCTTGAAGTTCTAAGTGTAACTCCGTTCTAGAAAGGCTGTGTTCTAGAAAGTTCATCTTTTATTAGTCAAAAATGAAACCAAAACATAAAAGATGAAATAAAAATGAATCCCAATCAGTGACTTGGATCATTGTTGAAAGGGGACTCACTAAGCAAAGATACCCACCTTACAAGGAATTTTTCAGGGGGCAATTTTCCTAATTTTCCAAGTTCACCTGACATTCTAAATTGCTATGTAACCCCGTATAAGACTGAACTATGTGGTACCGCAAAGTGGACGTGCATTCAGTGTGACAGTATTCTTTTCTACTCCTCTCCAGGCACAGGTCTCTGATAAAATTAGTCCTCGAGGAATAGGTTTACTAGAAAAAGGTATGTGGCGCGCTAATAAATACCTAACAACTGACTTCCTGGGAGAGAAAATAAAGGCCAGATTTGTAGCATTTGCCAATATCCATGGGGCAAATACTCCCACATCACCGATTGCAGCTTCTCAGCTTCCCATCATTACGGGGCGCTGGGAGAGGCTCTTGCCAGCTGATATGAGCTGATCTGGACTGCTGAGTCCCCAGAAGACTCACAGAAATCTGTTACTTCTCATCTGGCCCCATTCATTTTTTCCTGATGGAGTTCCTTATTCCTCCTGAAGCAGGCTGGGGGGGTTCTGACCACTTCATGACGTCTTCTAGTTCCAAACAGCCTCATGCCACCCCCCCCCCCACACACCTTTGTCCCTCTGTCACAGTGTAATTCGAAGTGGAAAAATAAAGGTACGTCCAAATAGTCCTTTTAAAACAAAAATAAAGGCTGTTTAGTGTAACAGAATGGCAGCAGTAAAAAAAAAGAAAGAAAAATTTGAGCTCATCTAGTGTAACCCTCTTATTCAGATGAATTAGCTAAATAAAGCGCAGAAAGCGGTGGGTTAAGTGATATCGTTGAGGTCACACAGTCAGTTAGCAGTGAACCGGAACTTGGCATCCCTGGGATTCTGGGCCATGCTGCCTCCTTCCAAAGCGGTTCACACACACCTAAGGCCTGTGAGGTGTGGAGAGGTGAAAACTACTGTCAGCTCTTTCTGACATGGAGATCAGAAGTTCCTGGACCAAGTGCAGAAAATGTCCAAGAAAAGATGCCAGGGGCCTCAGAGGTGGTTATTCTGGCCAACATCTTGTTGTGAATCTTTGGTTTGCTCCAAATCTGCATTTGGTTGTTTTTTATTAAAGTCCTTTTTCACTCTTAAAAGGAAAAAAAAAAAAAAATTATTAGTTGAAAAGAAAAAAGAAAATATTTAAGCCCTTGAAATGTAGCATTACCTCCAACCATTTAGAAAGAGGCATGAGGCAGGGAAGCCATAAAAAGTCTTTGTGTTGGAGTCCCAATTTCTCTGTTTCCCATAAACAGGAACCCGATGCTCAGCTAATTTACCTGTTACCATGCATGAACTCTTACAAAAGATTTTGAAGTTTCCATGTTGTCTGTTATGGGTATGTGTCACTTTTGTAGAACAAAAATGTTAAAAGATATATTAAGACTCAGCAAATAGTTTGGCTGAAACCTCCACCATGTTGCTCTTTGGTTCTTTCAAGAACTACTTACTTTTCTCTGTTGAAAATGATGAATTCCTTCTGGACAGATTCAAGATGCTCTTGAAGAAGGCACATCTTCCAGGTAAACATTGGATAGAAGGAAAAAAATAAAGAAGGTCATTAGCAGATGGAGTGGGGCTCCCCAGACAATCAATAACCAATCTATGGGGTATCTGTTGACTGGAGTGCCAATGCATCGTCAAAATGGACGCTCTCTGGAAATCTGTGGCAGGAGTGAGACCCCAACCAGAATCATAGGAAGCAAAGAGGGAAGAAACAGCAAGAGGATAAACAAGGTCAACACGAGGCTGCCCACAGGGAGCCAGCAAGGGAGACCTAGTTATGGTTTATGAGCTTCTCTCTTTTCAGCCACTTACGCAGAGAAGAAATCATAGCTTCCAGGTGGGTGGAGACAAGTGATGATGGAGTTGACTACCTACTGCCTCTCATCTGGTGCTCATGTAAAAGGTTTGGAGTCTCTATTCAAACAGTGAACAGCTCAGACACCTCTCTCCACATTGAATTCTGATCAAAAACTGTTCAGGGGTTGATGAGTTATGCTTCAACTATGCTGCACCTTCTTTTTTTGTGTGACCTTTTCACAGCTAGGCAAAACATGGGTTTTAATGCTGTACTGACTATCTATTGATGACTTCTCCATCATGAGAAAATAGACTTAAAAAAAAAAATCATCGGACCCACAGCAGTGCCGGGTCCAGCTCACATGTTTTAGAAGTCTGTAACAAAATGCTTCCAACAAAAATATCCATCACTAAGGAAAATATATCATTCAAATACTAAGTCCTCTAGGACCGGAGAGCTTTCTTTCTGTCCCAAGTCAATGTATACATGATAGAGGAGGTAACTGAGGAGAGGGAATTCCAGAGAAGGGGGAGAGAAGCAACACTATACAACTAAGCATTACAGAGTGTGCCCTTGTGGCTCAGAGGGCTGAGAGGCTTGTGTGCTGACCACAGAGAACCCAAGGACCTGAGTTCAAGACCTGGGGCTGGGGTGAAAAAACAAAATGAACAGCTAAGTAAAGAAATTTCTTCCTCCTCTCCCTTTGTCCCTCTCTTTAAAAACAAAACAAAACAAACCCTATACATTACAAAAAGAGAAAGAAGCCTGTTACACTTCACACTCATTCTTAAACTGGGGTATTTTATAACCCTGAGGCTTTCCAGAGTCAGACAGGGCTAAACATAGTATGATAGTCTTTAGGAAAAAGGTTTTAGGAAAAAATGTTTTTAACATTAAAACCACAAATATATAAACACTGGAAATAAAGATACAATATATGTATTTTATGTACACGTTCTATATTGATGTATATACTATATACCTACATATATAAAATATATTTTATATATGATATATAAGGAAAGCATTTCTATATCTATAAAGATACATACACACATTAACTTATTAAATGCTACATAAAATATAACATGAAACATTAACATATAAAAATAACTAATACTTAAATCGAGAATGTAATAAAATAAGACTCATTTCCCCTGTCACGTAATTGTTTTATTTAAATGAGGGCGTAAGATGGACACTTGAGTGAGGGTGTGATATGGCACCGCAGACACTTGAGTCCCATTCCTGGCCCATGAAGGGTTCACAGTCAATCTGCTGTTTTCCTTTGTGTCAGGTGGAAAAGCTTAAGAAGTACAGCAACGTGGAAAAAGCAGTGGGAGAGTCAAAAAGTAAGAGGGAAAGGGGGGAAAGCGAACAGAATGGAGGGATGCCTGGGTCTTGTGTGTCTTGAGAAGGGAATCGCTGGCTAAAAACTTAGAACTTGATTCCCAGGGATGAGTGGAGCAGTGGTTAGACCGGTATAAACAGTGATCCGTCAGACGTATCTGAAGGGTTTAGAGCAGGTGTAAATCTCAGGAGGCAGAAAACAAGAACTTCAATCATTTGCCTCAACAGCAGAGAGACTGGGTGGTCTGTCAGTCTTTTTGGTTCTATCCTTTAACGATGCTGATGAGCAGAGAGGGATAAAGAAGTCGAGAATATTCCAGTATCAAGGAAACAGGCATCTAACATGAGCATGAGTAAGAACCATGGAAAAGCAGGAAGTCAGGAACTGGGAAGCAGAGTAGAGCATAATGACAAATATTTTACCAGATACTTAATGTATCTAAGGGGCATAGAACTATCCTATGAAATGGGTCCCAGCATCAACTCCATTTAATCAATGAGGAAACTGAGATCCAGGGGAAAGGCAAACCTCCACTGCTTTCACTTTTTTTAATCACCTCCTAGATTCTAGACCCGTGACTCTCAACCATTGCTGCACACACAGAATCACATGAACTTTTAAAAATACTGATGCCCAGACCACACCCCCAGATTCAGATGTCACTGGGCTGGGCTGGGACCCAGACTCTAATATTTGGGAAAATTCTCCAAATAGTTCAAGTGTGATGCTAGGGAGAAGAAGTACTCTGTTGTAGCAGAAACCTAGAGCTGTTCAAGGGACCAAATGATCTACCAGCATCCCGTAAATTACAGCCTAACATAGTGGACAGTTACTACGCATCAGGGTCGGTGCTAAATAACTGATTTGCTCATCTTAATTCCTCCCATCAACGTAGGATGTAGGTCTTATCACTCTATGATATATATGTACATATATACACGTGTGTGTATGTATATAAACAAAATCCCAGGTTTTTTTTTTTTTTTTTTTGAAGATGAGGGAGAGAGGGAGGTAGAATCATTCTTTTTCTTCTTTCTCTTCACCTTCGGGTGTTCCCCGTGTCCTTGAGCTTTATGTGGTTTGCACGTGAGTTGTGTCAACCACCTGAGCCACAAGGGCATGCCATCATTCTCTACTTTATATTGAGGTAAACTTGATTTAGAAAACAATATGCATGCAGGTATTCAGGCTCACTATTCATTAAATACATGACGGCACATCACAGCCACCACCAAATCACTAGTCCCTCACCGTGTCCATTAACACTCGAATGTCTGCTGTAAGGGAGTGAATGCTTAGAGAGGTTACATGATTTAGCATGAAATCTTTGCATTGGAAACATGGCAATTCAGTAAGAACATTAAATTTTATATCTGCCCAAAGATGTAAATATCTATAGATTACCTTACAAGTTTAGAAAGGCATCAGGGGCCCGATTCCTTGCATCTATTTCCCCACATGAAAAGGTTAACAAAAAACAAATCTAACAGCTTCCTTATTTACAGAATTTAGGGAGTCCTCTCATTTAAATTAATATTAAAGAGCACTTACTATATGTGTGGTCCTATGTTGTATCTAAAAACAGACATGGAATATACGTCCCTGGCTTTCTCTCTACGAGCAGGAATTAAATATCAAACATCACGAGACTGTTGGTTAGCTATCCATAGAAACATAAATACGTTAAGTAGACAGAAGTTTGAGGAGATGAATATTTCATCTAAGAATTTTGAAACAGTCTAAGTCATTCATAAATACGACTTTCATATATTTATTTAGAAAAAGGCAGTAGGGGCTTTCCCCATACATGAAATGATCAAAGTAAGGTCTTTTCCTCTTAAAGCTTTTTAGCGCATATAGGAGTGTGTGTGTGTATGTGTGTGTGTATATATATATATACACATATATATAATTTGCTTGATATATATATACACGTGATTATACTGATGTATGTACGCATGTACACATATATGTATATGTATACATAAGCAATACCTTAAGAAAACCATTTAACCAAAAAGACCAGACCAGATAAAACAAGTTAATGGGGCTATAAGGTATTTAAAGTACCTTTTTATATGGGTCTGTTATTACAATAAGTTAGAATAAAAATTATGATAAAAGTCTAATAACTCCCCACATCAGAAAGTGGATGGGAAGTAGAAAAAATAAACCAACAGATTCCCTGTCTCCTCTAGGAAACAGACTTAAAGGTCGAGCAGCGGGAGATACTGTAATGCCGCTAAAATGATCACAGTTACAGTGCTGGGTCTTCCAGATGTGTGACTTGACTGGAATTTCCCCACCAGCACTTGAGTCTTATCTGATAAGGTGCTGCAACAGGGGTGACTCATCCCCCAGAGCAGCGTGGGGTTACAGTGAGTTACAGTGGAGCAGAACCAGAGGCTCAGGTACAGGTAATGAGGATGTTGCTATGGCGGATGCTCTTGGTAGATCTGGCTGGAGAAGTGAATGCCCTGTGGGCTGCCCCTGGATGGACGGCGGAGGCAGGAGGAGCAATGGCATGGGCTCTATGACCACAGCATAGGAATTTCCTACGACTGATAACCATCTATTTCATTTCCTCTGAAATACTGAAGACATATCTATGTCCTGAGAATATACCAGTCCTGAAACACTCGTCCTTTCTTACCTCTTCAGTTGCTTCTAGTCAACTGAGATGAACCAGATCAACTCTTACCTTCCCTGGGACGCCTCTCTTAGACCTCACTCGGGCCCAGTGAGCAGGACCCAGAGTCCTCTGTGCATCTAAGGCCAGCACTGACTGCCAAGCCAGAGACATTTCCTGACCTGTCCTTTATAGTTATTTATTGAATACAGAAATGAGTGAAAAAATAAACATGACAATAGGCTGCTAAGACTGACCCTCCCTTTTTAAAAAAACAAATGTAAAAAAGTAGATACAGAATGCTGTTTTGAGATCTGGAATCAGTCTGATTCTTCTTTGGTGAGGAGAGACTACTCTTTGTTTTGAAGCAAAATACTTTGTGCTTTTAAACCTAGGATACAAGATTAGGAGGAACTAGAGTACGATGGTGGGATATAGGCATCTCTAAGTTACAGTCCCTCAATAAAGTCATTAAAAAAAAAAAAAAAAGGGAACAACTATCCGAGTCAATTTTGTCTGAATTCCAGAGTGCAATCAGAGGTTTATAGCAACCAAACAAACACTGAATCAAGCCCCTGGCTTTCAAGGAACTCTTATCAAAATATTAGCTGAATAAAAGTTAAAGTGACAGATAGCAGTGATGACACATGACAAGAAATATGGTCTTTGTAAAACTAATTTGAAAAAGTTATTAGTATGGTCTTTAATGGTAAATAAAACAGCAAATCTGAGGAAGAGGAAAGGGATTTCTAGAATGATTTGAGCCACTGCATTGTAATATTCAAATATCAAAATTTCAACAACAAAAAAATCACAGCTTGCAAAGAAACACGAAAGTAAGCTTCACTCAAAGAAACAAAAAATAAATGGACAGAAATCATCTTTGAGGAAGCACAAACATTGGATTTACTAGACAGAGCTTTTAAAAAACTATTTTAAATATGCTCAAAGAGTTAAAGGAAACT
This sequence comes from Solenodon paradoxus, assembly GCA_004363575.1. NCBI lineage: Eukaryota > Metazoa > Chordata > Mammalia > Eulipotyphla > Solenodontidae > Solenodon > Solenodon paradoxus. The sequence goes on from RJWH01000574.1 coordinate 75,240, forward strand.
GCAAAAGGAAATCAGTATGGTAGGTCACAAAACAGATTTTAATAAATTTAAAAAGAGTAAAATCAAACAAAGTATCTTCTCTGACCATGATAAAATGAGACTAGGAACCAATAACAGAAGGAAAATTAGAAAATTCATAAATATGTAGAAAGTAAACAATACATTCTTAATGTGTCAAAAACACAAATCACAAGAGTTATAAAATACCTAGAGATGAATGAAAGCAAAACTCTGGTCCCCAGTAAAGGCAGCGCTCAGAGGGAACTTTATGGCTGTAAATGTCTTCATTAAAAAAAAAAAGACTCACATCAGTAACCAAACTTCACACTTGGAGGAGCTATTACAAGAAGACCAAGTGAAAGCCAAAGCAGAGGAAGGGAATGGTATAGATTAGAGCAGAGATCATGAACCAGAGACTCTAAAAACGGTAGGCCGGATCAATGGCACCAAAAGTTTTTTTCTTTTAGAAGATAAAAAAAATTGACAAATGTTTATCCACACTGATAAAGATAAAAGATGCAAGTAGCTAAAATCATAAATGAAAATGGGACATTAGTTCCAAAACTACATAAATAAGGAAAAATACTGTGAACAATAGGATACCAACAAGTTAGACATCTAGATGAAATGGGAAAATCCTTAGTAACACACAAACTACTTAAATTTGCTCAAGAAAAAATTTTTTTTAAATCTCAATAGACATATATCGTCAAGAGTAATCTACAGGTTAAGAGACAGTAATCAAAAACTTCCCAATGTAGAAAAGCTCAGGACCAGGTGGCTTCAGTGGTGAATTCTACCAAACTTTTAAAGAAGAATTAACTCTTTCAAAACACAGAAGAGGAGGGAATATTTTCTACCTTGTTGTGTGAGTCCCACATTACCTTGATAAACAGAAAGACATCACAACTGAAAAAAGTTATAGGCCAATATCCCTTATGAATACAGATACAGAAATCTTCAATACTTATACAGTCCAATGGCAAAGTCAAAGACTATACATCCATGACTCTTCCAAGAATGCAAGAGGAACTCAAGAAAATCAATGTAATACATTATGCTAAAAAAAATTTTAAGACACAAGATCATCTCAATTGACTCAGAAAAGGCATTTGGTAAAAGCCCAAAATCTTCATGATACACACACTCAGAAAACTAGGAATGAAAGTGAACCTTCTCAAATGATAAACAGCATGGCAGAGACCAAGATGCCTGCTGTCACCATTAAGTGGAACTTGTTATCTTTCAACACTGCACTAGAATTTCTAGCCAGAGCAATTAATCAAGTAAAAGAAATAGTCATGCAAAATTAAACGGAAGTAGTGGAACTATGTTTCCAGATAACATGATCCTATACAAAAAAAAAAAAAAAATGCAAAGAATTCCCAAGAAGCTAAAAGAGCTTAAAAAATGACTTTGGCAAAGTTGTAGTCAGTGGACAAAAATCTCCTGCAAAAAATCAGCCCTATTTCAATATAACTGTAATGAATGATCCAAAAATGAAATCTCAAGATCAATTCTATTTCCCTAATTTCTGAATGAATAAAATACCTAGGAATAAGTTTAACCAAGGAGAAAGATTTGTACCCCGAAAAGTATAAAACATGACTGAAAGAAATGAAAGGCAAATGGGGTTTAGGGTGAGAAAAAAAACTGTGGAAATTCAACTGGTTAGCACTTAATATTACCAGCATGCTTCATGACACTGAAGTGTACACTTTAAAAGGGTTAAAATGGAAAATTTCATGTTAAAAATATTTTGCCACCTAAATACTTTACAACAAAAAGATTAAGAGAATGTACTTCCCTGAGTAATGCGGAAAAGCGCTCTCTATCAGGGCAGAACCACCTCTTGGCAAATGATTCTCAGGTTGATATGAGAACTGGGAAATAGGAAACTGTTTTTTTCCTCCTTTGCTATTACACAGTGTTGCGGGGTTCTGTACTGTGGGCAAGTGGCTCATTGCCTTTCCCATTAGAAGAGAGCTTGCCCTGCAACCTGGTGGTTGGGCGGGGGCAGAACAAGTTGGAACCAAAGGGAGAGGCCCTGAGGATGCAACTTGAGTTTGTAACTCTAAGAACAGCCACAGCCAGACTCCACTGTTCAGTTTAACATGCATCTTTCTTTCTGTTAATGTACTGAACAAATACTTATTGAACCTCTACTACGAGAGGCACTGCTGGGGTGATCTGAAGACAATGGTGAGTGAAACTCATCTGGTCTTCACTCTCAAGAAGCCTTCATCTTAGTGGGATAGAAAAAGCAACATAAATAAATATATAAATAATTATAACCTCTGCAAACATCATGAAGAAACTAAAATAAGGACCAAGAGAAGAGTGATGTTGATGAAAACTCACCTTTGACAAAATGGCATTGAGGGTACAAAGGAGGCTTCCTATGTGCAGGGCCAAGGTAGGACTACTCTTGTTACGGCTCTCCTGGGACAAATCAAGCGGGCACTCTTTTGGGAGTATTTTAGGCAGATTTATAATGCGCCGGATCAGCAGGGACCCTTCCCACACCAAGGCTGAGCTTAGGCTTCCGGTTAGGGCACACTTGTATAGGTCAGAGCAAGCGTGGGAAGAGAGGGATGTAAATTAGGGAAGGGAGGGGGTTTCAAGCATGGGAAATTCTTTGCTGGCAACAATCCAGCAAGCTTGGGTCATAGGATGTTTTCTAGCTCATATGGCTTTGCTAGCTCAGCGGTTTTTATGGCTGTCTTCATGACTGCTGGAAGCAGCAAGCAGGCCTTCCCCCCCTAGCCCCCACACCAGGAAAAGGGAAGAGCAAGGGTCCTGAAGAAGGACAAAACTCGCTATGCTTGAGGGTCAGACACTTGTAGGACACGTGGTTGGAGGGTGTTGAGTGTGGGCAAGAGTGATAGAGAACAAAATTGGGGTAGAAAAAGTAGATATGTAGTATGACATGCATGTAAAAAGTTACTCACAGATTGCTGTTATCTCTAAAACTTGAGAAAAATTATAAAGATGATCTCACGGTTTGAGCTATGTAGTGGGGCCTCTTAACATAGGACCTGCAGCCAACTAGAGGCAAGCTCTCTAGAGGCATAGGAAGAAACTAGTCTGGAGAAGCCAGTTGTAAAGAACACATCATTGGAGGAAGATGTTTGAAGTGAAAAGTAACAAGCAAGATGGATTTGTGGCACAGTTAAGCATTCCGTAGAAAGTCCTAGAAAACACTTAAGGATCAGAATCTGGCAAGAGGCTGTGATCAAACAGAATGTGGACTTTGGTTAATTGACCTTCAAAAGGTATAATGGCCCTTGGGGACTAGAGAATTGTGAACACTGAAGATGTTTATGTCTATGCAGGACTATCTTCACCAAAAGAATGCATCTTTGAATGCAGGAATTACACCTCATTAATCTTTATTCAGTGTTGAGCATAGGACCAGACAGATAATAGGTATTCAATAGTAGGAATCCTAAAAGGTATAAGTGATATCTCATTGTGGTTTTGATTTGCATTTCCCTGATGAGTAGTGATGTTGAGTATCTTTTCAGGTACCTTTTGGCTACTGGATGTCTTCTCTGGAAAAATGTTCACTTGCTCTGCCCAATTATTAATCAGATTTTTTTTTGTTATTGAGATATATGAGTTCTTTATGCATTTTGGATATTAAACCCTTATACAATATATGATTTCCAACATTTTTCTCTGATAGGTTGCCTTTTCATTTTGTTAATTGTTCTTTTGATGTGCTTCTATATGCAGTGGGAATATTACTCAGTTGTGAGTAGGAAGGAAATCCTAGCATTTGTGACAATATGACTGGAACTTGAGCCTATTATGCTATGAAAAAAATCAGTCAAAGTACATCTGTATCTTTTATATGTGAAATCTAAAAAAGCCAAATTCATAAAAACACAGGGGGTGGTAACAGAGGAAGATGTTGTTTAAGGATACAAACTTGTAATCAGTAATAATAAGTCCTATAGATCTAATATACAGTATAGAGTGAGTATAGATAATAATACCGTAATCATCAAACTTGCTGAGAGGCTAGAATTCAATGATTCTAGCCACTGAAAGAAAACATCATTATGCAATTGACAGGTGCTAATTTCTAAATTCATAATATATAAATGTATCAAATTAACATGCTGTGTATCTTAAGTAGGCACAATGTTATATGTCAAATATATTTCATTTTTTCTAAAGCAGTTCAAATGGATGGATGGGTGGGTGGGTGAGTGGAAGGGAGGATGGTTAAACAGTGGGTAGATGGATGGGTGGAGAGATGGTTGTATAACCACTAGAGGCAAGGGAGTGCTTATTTAGAATCATTAAAATACATAGAACTACATGTGAGAACAATATCCTACTGAGGTACTGCAGTTTAAAAAATAGAAATCTGAGCTTAACTCAGTTATCAAATAATACAGTAAGTTACAAAGTTAATTTAATGAAGGCTGAGACCCAACAATGGTGCCTGCCCGTAAACGAATTCCATCTTTCCTGTGAGTAGACACTCTAATCTCCTAGCCTCGATATCATGAAGTTCTGCTTACAGCAAAGAGCACACAACAGAGCAGGGTTGGAGGCTCCCAGCCACTCGATGAAGAAGGAGCAGTGTCCAAACAGCCATGTGTGCACGGGAGACCTGTCCCTTAACCAGGGTTTAGGGTAGTCACTTGACCTAGGCTTGGCCAGTTAAGAGTCTCTCCCAGGAAACTAAATTTGAACTGAGAGCTGGGAGAAGGCAAGACCTGAAGCAGGGTAACGGCTGAGCCTGAGAGGCAGTCCGCAAGAGAGCTGCTGTAAGGATCCCCACAGCTGCCCTGATGACTCTCGGACCCTGGTGTCTGGCTGCTCTCGGCATTCACAAAGCAGCAAAAGCAGCGTGCTGAGACGACCTCCCACCAGCCACTGTCAAACAGATGACGGTTGTCATGAAGAACCCCGAGTCAGAGGTCTACTTACCTGGGAGGAATCACATTTCCTCATCTCCTTCTCCTTCTTTGCCAGACGCTTCTTTTTCTTATGAAGAGGTTTGGATTCCAAAATCATTTCTTCAAGCTCGAACGTGGGGTCGCAATTCAGCCTGCCTTTCTGCGAGAAGACATGGATGGGAGTCCCATATCATAATACTCAGATCTCACACTGAGAAGGACATAAGCCCTCACAGAGCGGACCCAAGGCGACAGGATGAGATTTCCATGCACAGTGTTAGATAATTTATCGCCAGCATTGTTTCTCCTATGGTTGGATTTGATTTGATTTTTTAATTCATTTTGTGGAAGGAATATTGCATGTTAACATTAAATCAGCTTGAGGTCTACATGATAGCAAATTAATTTTCTGTATATAGTATGGTGGGTTCACTGCTATTTCCTTTTTTACCCCCTGTACTTTACAACTAATCCCCTTTCACCCTGGATTCCCCACTCCTTTCCCATCTCCTCCTGCACCCTCTGATTTGCCCCACCCCCCCCACATACATACCAAATATTCAGTGTTTGAGTTAGTTCTCTTTTTTAAAGTCTATTATTGTTTAATTTATATCATTTGTTTTCTGTCTCAATACACATCAATACACATGATATCTGTCCTTTTCCTTCAGGTGTATCTTGTTAAGTGTAAGTCTCTTTGATTTTATTTTACTTTTCCGACTTCCCAATGAACCCTTGATGAATCAGAATGGAAATCAAATTCCAATAACTTTTCTAAAGTTTGAGCTTGTGCTTATATTTTTCAAAGTGTCCTGGTGAATCCATTGATCAGAATCACTTGAGTTGCTTGCTGGGACCTCCAGCTCCCTAAGCAGGCCCCCAGAATTTGTGCTTCTGAAGGCAAGGCCCCCAAACTGAATTTTCACAAGTTCCCCAGATGATGCTGATTCACAGTGAAGTCAGATTCCCAGATGTGGAGCTTCCCATGAGGCAGCGATGATGGCTCCCTGCAGAGTGGCCACCCTAGACAAAGAGGAAGCAAGGTCTCTGCCCATCACAAGGCACAAAGTGCCCCTTCCACCTGCCAGGTGGCCAGCGGGTCCTTGACCCAACCGGGTGCTTGTGGGTCAGTGGTCCCCACCTGAGACACCGGCACCCTGCATGCTCACTTCTCATTGGCACTTTCACCCGGCCCCTCTCTGAGCATCTCCTTCTCCTGCCCACACAAGGAGGCTCCCACACCCACATGCCACAGCAAGAAGCTTGCTTTGGCTTAAGACCAGAAAAGGGTGCTGACACGCCCTGGTGGAGTAGCAGCTGGGTCAGCTGCCTTCAGGGGAGAGCACAGGCTACGCACACCCCAAGGACCAGATCCAAGAAAACCAAGATGAACAACTAAGTAACAAATAAAGCACTTCCTCCTCCGCTCTCTTCCTGCCTGCCTGACTCTGCTAGCCTTCGTGCTTGTCTGCACCTTTCCTTTTAAAAAAGAAAAGAATAGAGAGGGTTGCTTTTTTAAAGTCTATTTTTGTTTAATTCATTTCTTTGCCTTCTGTATCTACAGCATATATGAATGGTATCATACGATGTCGGTCTTTCTGTGTACACCTTAAAACTATTTAATATTATAATGCAAAATTCCATGAATAAAATCAATTATTATAAATACATTAAGGCAAAAAGAAAAGAATAGAAAACTTGGATTATCTCTGCAGGCCCTGGAGGAGTTCACCTTTTGTCCAATGTACCAATAACTGAATGAGAGACTTGGGGGGTTTCTACAGCTGCACCAGAGGACTCACTTCCTTTGGTTTCAGCTTCTGGACCCCGGCTTTTACCAGCAGTCCTCAGGAGGCTACAGCTGTCCCCTGGACAGATACTCATCCCAGAAAAACTGTCCCTTTGGTTACGAATACAGCTCCTGGCATAGAACCACCAAAGGAAGACAAGAATAAATACCTTACCCCGACCCTGAGAGTTTCCAATACTTTGACTCAGAAATGATGGGTGCAATTTTCTACATCATTGGAATCACAGAAAAAAATTTTTTCAGTGGGCAAATTCCTAAAAATCACTCTTTGGAGATGTAGGGCTTCTTTCTACTAGGACTTGCCCCAAGGCGTGGTTAGGAGCTAGAATTCCAGATGCAGATGGACCTGGCTTAAACCCCAGCTCGGTCATTTCCTAGCTGTGTGACCTTGGTGACCAACTAACCCATGTGTGTCTCGATTTCCTCATCTGTAAGATGAGGGCTGGGCTGTCTTACCAGGTTGTGTCTGGCACACAGCAGAGCATGCCCTCAGTGAGAGTTAAGACTTCTTAGGATTGACTCACATTAGGAATAAAGCCTGGAATAAGCCTCTTCTGAAGAACTGCATCCCAGTTCATATCGTTCATATATGGGAAGTTCTGGACGTCAGACAAGTGAGAAAAGCGTTGTTCTGGATTCGGCTCAAGTAACTGCCAAAAGAATACAAGCATCGAGATGGTGAGGAAGGCCAACATAGGGGCCAGAATCACACACATTCCCTCTAAATGTCTCCAAAAAGGACCGAAGGAAACCAAACCATGTCCCTTCCCTGATTTATAAGCAGATCATCTGGATTAATGAATCGGACGTGGGTTTTTACAGTGTGGTGAGTGAAAACCGTGTGTACTGCGTAGCTTTGGTTTCTGCTTCCCCTATTTTCTAACAATGGGCAAGTTTGTTTTTTAAACCTCAGTTTACACCTCTGTTAAAAAATGGGATAATAGGTGTATCTTGATAGGGGAGCAGTTTAGTCAGCTGCATCCGTCCTAACCACAGTCCACGTACATCCCAAGGACCTAGGTTCGTGTCCCAGGCCAGGGAGAGCAGACAAGATGCACAATAATGTGTCTGCCTGCCTATCCTACCTCAATCTCTCTTTAAAAAAAAACAAACAGGGATAATATGCAATTTCATAAGGTGGATATGCAGAGAGGATAAATGATGTCATGTATATGCCTAAGAGAGGGTCTGTTCTTTTTAGATGATGAATGTTCAGATAGCATTACAAATGAAATTCATTTCCCACTAAAAGTTTTAGCTATGTTTACCACCAATCAAAATATACTGGGGGTGACACAGTTAAGAGCAACTAAGATTATTGTTATAAATTCTGGTTTTCACTAATGGGATTAAAATGTCTCTTCCCTTAACACTTTAAAACTAACATCACATCACTCCTGGGGTTCAAATGAGAAGTGTCAGTCTATTTAAGAATGACTCATGGGTCATCAAGGTGTAGTTCTGGGGTGCAGAGGGCTGTCTTGGAATTGAGGACATATTGCTTATGGAAAATGAGTCCCAATTCTTCACCTTTGATATTAGCAATGCCATTGTCCCTCCTCCAAAAGAAAGAACATGACGCCAAAGACAAGAGACACAGCTTTGAATCCTTGGCCTCCAAAGTTCTTTTCCTTGACTAGCCACACCTGTACAAATTTTTCTCTCTCAAGAAAAAAGTTAAGGAATCCTCATTCTTTCTTCCACATAACCACTCAATTCACAGTGCTGACTCCCTGTTATACCTGTTCTTAACCTTTCTGGTGGACACAGGCAACTTGAAAATCTGAAAAAAATACATGAACCTCATTCAAATACCAAAGTTTACCACCTGTCAGGTTCTGCGTTACGTACTCAGGATACCATGGTGAACCAGCCTGATGTGGCCTCCTGTGGCTTAGAGAGAATGACCAAACATCGCACACACAGGCAATGTATAATTTCAAATTGTGAACAAAAGGGAAAATACAGTGAAGGAATGATAGGGGTTATGGGAATTTACAGCAGAGGAAGACTTCCCTGAGGAAACGATAGTTGAGCTGAGATGTGAAGCTATGTTTCTCAATCTATCGACGTGGAAGGTCCAGTTATTTCTGTGTACTTATTTATTTTTATTTCTAACCCACATCATTTGTAAATTGTGATTTGAGTTAAACATCACCAAATAATGGGTTTGATATGAGTATGTTGATGGTGTGTTTAGAGGCATCAGCAGTATCAAATTTTTATGAAAGTTTCTAAATGCTTCTCTCAATTTGTACACTTGTCACAAACTTGTAAGAAGCAATTCACAGATGTGAACATGTCAATGAATCACAGTGAATAGTTCCCATCTAAAGCAGGAGCTGGGAAAGCTGGGGATGGGGCAGTGTTCCAGGCAGAGGAACTAGCATGTGCAAAGTCCCTGTGGTCAGAGAGACTGACCTGTGAGGGTGGAGTGAGGAGGGAGAAAAGAAAAAGAAGGTCAAATAGCTCATGTATAGTCCAAAGGGGGGAAAAGTCCAAAATAACGCATGAAAGAAAAGTGAGAGCCTTTAGCCCACATAAATTATATTTTGGTCTTATTGTGAGAACAATGAGAAGACAACGAACTTTGCTTTGAATAGGTGATATGCAAGGGTGGCGGCGGTGAGGTGGAGAACAGAATGCAGTGTGCGAAAGTGTACAGCACTGAACCGGTTATTAGGCAAGACTTGATGTGAAGGACTGAAAATAGCAATGGAAATGGAGAGACGGGATAGATTCTCATGATATCTCAAAGGTCCAATTGCAGGACCTGGTGTTGAACTGGATATGGCATGGTAAATAGTTTCTGGCTTACACTAGTGAATGGGTGAAGGCCAGTATGACAGTGGGAACATCCACAAAAGTCCTGGAAATAGAGAGACCAGGAACACGCTGATTTGGAGGTGGGACATACAAGAGGACATGTGAGTTGCCTTAATGAAGCCATATATTTGAAAGCTGTTAGCTATGAAACCCACCCAGTAAATGCCCGATATTATGACTACCTCCAGTATTCTATGCCAATCTCTAACCTCAAACCAGAAAGCAACACTTCCTTTTGTCCTGTGGTCCTTCTTACCTTTTTAAGAAGTGACACCATTTCTTGTGACCAAGCAGAAGGGTACGTCACAATAGCCGTCTCAAACATGTGTGCAATTTCCTTGCTAGAAGTACTCGAGCGAATGTGATATGGTCTCTTAAGGGAGAGAAGAGGTAAGAGTCTTCATTTTTATAGAGTAAAAGGGAAAATAAATGCTGTGCAAATGTTTCTAAGCCAAGATGTGATCCAGTAAAATCTCAGCATCTTTTCCTCTCCCTACCAGATGATTATTGTACTACCATGAACATGTGGCTCAGTATTATTAGATCATTAAAAAAAGACCAGATTTCTAGTTTTTCATGGGATCTCAGAATTTTTTGAAGTTGGTAACTGTGCTGGACCAAATAAAACATTCCCATGTGCTAGATGTACCTCAGAGATGCGGATTTCGAACTATGTTGTAAGGGAGCCCTAATAAATATTTACGGAAAAATTGTTCAAATGATCAGTAAACAGAGACTTTTGAAAAATTGTTATGTAAGGTGTTGATTATAAAGAGATTCATAGTTTTACAAAACGTCCCTTTTTACTTGTATGGCTCATAACACGTTCAGGACAGAAGGTGACCCAGACAACTTCCACCCCAGTTCCAAATATGATGAGCAGAGTGGGGCGATAAATAAGATGATGAGGCCAAAGAATTTTTACTTCAAAAGAGCTATGGTCTACAGTTGTTACTTTGGGGAAAGAGAAATCAAATCAGTGACTTTGTTACAGTTTTCAAATCTTTCCACTAGAGGGCAGCGCTTGCCCATATTAATTTCTCTGTTCAGGAAGCCTTTAATAGGACTTCATCTTTTATGTGAACTGTGACTATTTAAAGCCAGACATCACATCATATGGCACCTAGTAGCTTCTCACTACATATTTGTTGAATGGACAAAATTTCCATGTTAGAGTCACCAACAATAGGCCAGTTAATAGGGATAATGTAAGATTATCAAGGCTGGGCCTTTGCACATACTTTAATAAATGTGGCCTGATAAATTGGGAGTTTAATTTTTGTCCTGTTGTAAAACACTCATAAAAGGTAACATAATGTAATTAAGTGTCTGAGCTCTGCAGACAAAAAAAAAAAAAGATTCAATTTGAGTTTCAATGACTTCATCTGTCAAATAAAACACCTCATGAGACTGTTGGGAAATTAAATGACACACAGCATGTAATAGTCTTGTAGAGTGGCTAATATATATTAAACACAAGAGCGGAGAGATACTACTATTGATACAAGGGCAGAGAGGGCAGGTGTGCATGTGAATGAATACCAGGGTGACTCCTCAGTAAGGTGATGTGAATAATTTCTAATTCACACATAATATAGCCACATCAGTTCCTCTGGAAACTTGGAAGTACTTGCAGGGAGATTAGCTAAACTCTTTTTTTTTTTTCATTAAAAAACCCCCACTATTTATTTTCTTCCCTCAAATTGAATAAAGGACCATCACTAATTTAATACAGCAGAGTGGAAAAAAAAATACCTGGAACTCAGTAAAAAGAAAGGAGAGCCAGGTGCCTTCACACACTGACTGTGCCCCCAGGGGCACCATGATTCATTCCGCGTGTACCACCAACTTGGGGCAGGTTTGGACACCTCAAGCTTCCAGCATGTACACACATTGTTTTTCTTTGATTTTGAGCTTTTCTTCAATTCACTGCTGCTTCTATACCTACTGTTTCTTAGCCATCTGAAAACGAGGTAATTTGACACATTTGAACACATGTTTAACTATGAGTCCCACAAGCATGGTCTTTTTCATTCCCTTTAGAAGGCCTTGGGTGTATTTTTTTGAAATCCTCATAGCGTGTGATGTTATTTAGTCAATCTGCCTGTGTCTTATGTAATGTTTCTAATATTTTGAAATCCATGTGCATTCATTCACTGTATTTATTCATTGACCAAATAGTGATCGAAAGCCAGCACCTCTATTGAGCAGTGGGGGGCAGTGACAAATAAACAGACATGACTTCTGTATCAGTGGAGTCTACTAAAGCCATAGATACTCATTTAGAGCTGTACACACACATGCACAATAAAATCAATGGTACATATGTTAAAAGGGAAAAAATTACTATGTGGAATGACAGAACACACCAATTCCACGGTAGCATCTCCGTTCAGAGAAAGAATATAAAGACTAAAGATGGCAGGAAAGGTAACATGTTAGATGGGAGAAAATGAAGTGTTAGGATTAGAGTTGAATTTCAGGAGCACAAAAGACAAAGATTTGCAGTCAAGGAGGTATAATGTAAACAAGACTGCCTTCCTGAGATACTTTGTATGGAGAAATCCCAAACTAGAAAAGACAGAGAGGGACCTCACCTCTAGAATAACAGTGGTATCTGGCAGACCGGGAGAGGACAAAGTGGGTCAGTGGCTAAGGGACCTGTTCATCAAGACCATCATCAAGCTCAGAATCTATGGGACATTTCCGAGCACATTTCTCCTAAAAGCAAATATTGTTCTATAAATAAGAAGTTGTAAATGCGGAGGAAATGATTGTTCAGCACCCTTCCTCTGTGGTGTAGTTGTGTTGATACTTGTATTTAAATGTCGGTATTTCTGATTTGCAATATTTTGAAACATAATTACAGAAAGTCTACTTGGTGAGTCTTTTCTAGAATGTGTCAGAATGGATTCCCAGTGACTCGTTCCTCCATTCATTCAATAGGCATTTGCTATATACCTACTAGAAGTTAAATACCATGGGAAATGCCAAGCTATATACAAAGCATGCTTCACCTTTAACGAGTTTACAAGTTAATCATATAGAAGGGACAAAAACATAAACACTGAAATAACCTGGGAAAATGAACAAGGGCAATGCATTTACAAAATGGATTTAATCCTAAAACTAAAATAGATTTAGGTAGCTGTAGGAAGTTCTACTACTTTTGATCTTATTAAGTGAAAGGAAAGGCTCAACAGAAAAAGAATAAATGAATAATTGTGTGTGTGTGTGTGTGTGTATACAGAGACTATTGTTAAGTTCCCCTGAAGATTTGGGGGTTCAGTTCGGGAGTGTGGAAAGCAGTGACTCAGAGAAACGTTTCGAATATCTACGATTTTATTTCGGAACTTCAGAAGCAGGCTGGCTCAGTAAAGGAATAAACCAGCACTGGGGCGGGGGAAGGACTCCCAGCTATTTACAGGGGTAGGGGACAGTTGATCTAGGAGGCAGGATCCCTTCTCTCAAGAGTCCAGAGGCGGTCTGTCTAGAAATTCACTAAGATGTCAATACACATTAGTCAAAATAATGATGACTCTTATCAGAAGAGACTGTGAAGAGTGTATAGGACCTGCCTCCCGCAGCCACAAGGAAGCACTGAGACAAAGGCCGAAGGAGATTCCTGCTGAAATGCTACATTTCATAGAGCTCCTAGTACAAAATGGGTCACCCAGGCCTTTTCTGAAGGGACCTTGCCCTGTCAATTATCCTTATGAGAACAGAAAAGGTTTGGAAGGCAACACACAGAACTGCTAATTCTGAGGGTGGAATTGGAAGGTCAAAGGAGGGTTTAACTTTATAATTGGGAAATTTTGTTGCTTTAGAAAAAACATGGTGGTTTTTGCCTTCATTTTTGTGCTTTTCTTTATTTTCTAATAATTGTAAATTCACAAGGGTCAAAAGGGAGGTAAAGCACATAAGTATTTGGAAGACACACAAATCACCTTAGCTGAGGGATCCCAAACGTATTTGAAGAGTGATTTTTTAAATTACCTTGAGAAATACCTTTATAGACAAAGGAGCAAGAAGGAAGAAAAGAAAAGCCCCTTGGATCCTTCCAGAAGAGGAGAAACTCAAAAGAAGTCAACATGAGTTCATGAAAGGTCAGGGTCATTAAAAGCGAAGCAAAATCTGTAAAATTAACCTCGTTCTAAAGGGCAGAGAATTGACAAGTGAATGTGTCTGCAGTGTGTGTGCGCGTGTGTGTGTGTGGATGTGAATATGTGTGGTATCAAGGAGCAGTGGCCTTTTAAAAAAAACATGAAAAGTCAAATATGGGCTTTAGGAAAATGAATTTGAAAATGCGGATACATCAAATCACAGGAAACTACCATAAAGGTAAAATAATAGGGGCAGGAGAAAAATATTTTCTGAACAAAATTCTTCCCAGATATGTTTTTAGTTTAAGGCCTATGTCCTTTAAAAGGAAAACACTCTTATTTGCCACTGAACTCAGAACCCAGGAGCCAAATGACAGACAGGATTCCAACAAGACAGGGCTTGAATTGTGTGATGGTATTAATAATTCATCCTCGCCTCGGGGAAGTTGTCTCAGTGAGAATCTCAGTGACTGCCAAGTGAGTTTCTTTAAACAAACAAATATATTTATATAGAGACTCAGTGAGGTGGATTGATCTCCCCTCTCTGAGAGCCTATAACCATATTAATTTACTTTTTTTCTGCCTAATTTAATGTTAACTCACATGCTTGGTCCCGTAAGTAGGAGAGTGAATGAATCCCAAGGCGCTCATAGCAGCATCACCTATGACAGCTGTTTTAACCTCTCAAACAAACTGCTTGGTTTCTATAAATGGAACTTGCTGGAAAAGTAGGCAAAGAGAACTGCAGTTGTACTGTACCCTGCCTCTCAACAGCTCGTACGCCGTCACTCCGAGGGACCACCAGTCAACAGCGAAGGAATAGCCAGCTTCTCTCCTGGAGTTGAACATCTCTGGGGCTGAAAGCACAGAACAGTTTCACTCCCTGAGACATGAACACATCTATTGTCTCCTCATCTTCCTCCAAAGGTAAACGACCAGGATAAAGGGTAGAAACACTTCTGTGGATGTTTACCATCCATTGTTAGATTGCTTACAGCAGGCAGAAATTTCGAGTTTTCTAATTACTCTCAGCAGTCTCGTTCAACAACCAGCACAGACAGGCATGCACAGCCCTTCATGGATAAAGCCTTCCCTGCTGACATCAGGCACTTACTAAAAACTGGATCCCTTCAGGCCCTGAATGGGTACCTGACCCTGAAACCAGCAAGGCTGAAGAGCTATTAAGTGACAGGTTGTGCTCCAGAACTTAAATTTATATTATGGGGGCAAATAATGGTCAGAATTGAGTAGGGGGTATGTGTGGGACGGATTCTCCATCTCAGTCATCTGGCAGAAGCAAGAGCAGCATTCACAGCCTCCGATGGGGATGAAGGGAGGGAGAGAAGAGGGAGCAGACATTCTGGGACATAGATTTCCATCAGCCGGGGCTCTTATACTTTGTAACATAGTTCCTGGAAGGAACCCCAAGGGAAGGCAGAGATCCAGTGGGTCTTACCCCCAGTGAAGACCCCCGCCCCCCCGGTTAGGGACTCCTTAAGCATGGTGACACTGTGAACCCTGACATTCTATATCTTCTGAGAATATTCCTAAATCCTGAGGGCTGGGGTAGGGAGAATGAAGCTCCAAGTTAAGAGCAAGTACCTTATCTGATGTCTCACAACCATTAAAACCAGGACAGAACTTCAAGTCGGGCAGGATGGTGGGGCAATGTGGCTACCCAGGACAGATGTGACCCTAAATGGTTCTGGTGTCTGGTATTGAACCTGGCCTTCGAGTTGCTCACCACCCATTTGTTGAATGAATGGGGGTGAATCAACGGAGCAATGGTTGTAATAATTCGCTCTGGGCTCAGATCCCCTCGCCACATACAGTGATGGTGAACAGTGAGCTAGGTAAGCTTGAGTATCCTCATCAGCAAAATCAGAATAACAAGAAGGACTCTTTACAGAGGTGAGAAATTTAAGGGAGATAACGCAGCCAAAGTCTCAGCACAGGACCTGATACCTAGAAAGTACTCAAAAATAAATGAATAAATACAAAAGGCAGGCACTCTTCTAGAGAGGCAAACATCTCTAGGAATGGGCGTTTCACCGAGTCAACACAGAGTTGATAGAAGTCTCTGGCAGCAAGGTGCTGGCCCTGGACAAAGGCAACTGGAGTGACACAGAGCCTGCCCAACAGGCCTGCCCTGCCCGGGCACCAAGCTCTAAGGAAAATCCTGAGGACCACATCCAGTTCAAGAGGCGGAATGCTGGCATCCCAATGCCCAGGGTTGAGCCCAACTCTAAGAGCCTCTTAGCAGGACTGAGCTGGCCCCAGTCCCTGCTGAATGCACCCTTCATGCATCACTGCACCCTCTTTGCAGGTCACAGCAACACATGCAATTCAGGAGATAATGGTGTGACCCAGTGTGCCCCACGGGCTGGAGGGAACAGGCTTCATTCCTACTTCCTTTCTCAGTATCTCACAGCAAGTCGTTGCAGAGGGTCCCCCAGGTGACAAGTGACAGATGTCTCACTTAGAGAAACTGCAGCAGCGCTCTTAGGGGATACACAAACCATTGTACCAAGAAAACACGTAGCAGAATACACATTATAAATGCTGCATATTCTGTCATCTTGGACCATGCTTGGAGTTTATGGAAATACTCTTTTCTCGCCTCTTATATGTTATTTTCTGGCATAAATTTCATTCATTCACCAAACATTCATTGTACTGAGGAATTTTGGTAGAATATTAAGAAAAACAACACATAAGGAAAAAAAATGCATCATGGTCACATATAAAAGCATCACGGATGGGTAATTTTTTGAGCCCTCAGTGAACAGACGACCCAGAGGAGGGAGATACTGTGGACACTTGTTTACTCTTCCCAAGATGCCCTGCTCCTGAGAGGTACAAAAAGGAGCGGGGATGGATTCAGTGTCTTTCAGGAAAGGCACTGAGCATTTGGTTTGGTTATAAAGCACTTCTATACTATTCCTTCTACCTGAGGAAAAGTAAGCAAAACCTAAAAGAATAATTTAACAGGTAGTTCCAAGCCAATGGCCAAGCAACCATCACACAGGCCAAGATATAGAATCTTGATTCCACTCCTGTCTCTTCTCTTCCACAACCAGAGAAGTAACCACTGTCCTGGATTTATGTCAGTAATTTTCTATTTGCACATTCATTTCTAGCCAACACTTTAGTTTTGCCTACTTTAGTAATATGTTAATGTATATATGTCTATATAACATACAGGTATATAATCATACATGTATGTGTGTGCATATGTTAAATCTTATTCCTTAGTTCTTCTTGCTCAACATCATATGTATAAGATCTACTTGAGTAGTTACACACAGGTTGCTCATATTCAATGCTCTGTGAAAATCCTGTGACTTACCTACCTGTCCTAGTGTTGAGAGCCATTTGGGTTATTTCCAACTTGAAGTTATGTGCCGATGCTCTCAAGAACATTCCTATACATTCAAGATTCCTATCAGGTCATAAATCTTCAAGATATATTTCTGGGAGGAGAACTGCTAGAGAAGAAATGGGTATTTTCTTGTGTACAATATACTAGATAATGCCAAACTATTTACCAAAATGTAGTACTAGGGCCGGCAACACATCAGAGCTCCTTTGCTCAAACTCCTTGTCAATGTTTAACTGACCCTCTGGTGTTGTCAATCTAGTTAGTATGTAATGGTCTCTCACTGTGATTTAAATTGGCATTCCTTTGATCACTAGCAAGCTGAACCACATTTTATTATGTCTCTTAGCTATCTGAATTGTCATTGTTAAGTTTTTAGATTTTTTTTTTCTAAAACAACTAGACAACTGTTCAGGACATAAACCCCAAACCTAATCTATAAATTTAATGCCATAAAAATCTCTGGCGTTTACTAAGATGATTCTAAATATCTCTAAAAATGCTTCAATGAAAGTTTTTCTGAGAAAGAGACTCGTATCCCATATATTAAACTACATTATAAAGCTATAATAATTATGATTTAAAAGCTACAGAGTATTGATATAGTACCTTCAGGTATTTAGTTTATGATGAAGGTTTTTTTAAAATCAGCATGGAAAAGATCTTATTGCATATGAGATCTCAAAATAATTATTTCTAATCAAACAAAAATGGTCAGATCCTTACCACATATTTTCAGTCAAGATAATAATACAGGTGTGCCCTGGTGGCTTAGTGGTTAACTCTATTGCCTCTGGTCATCATAGTCCATATACCCCCAGAACTAGTGTTCATGACCAGGGCCACAGGGAACAGTCAAGATGAACAACTGAATTAAATAAATAAATGTTGCTCTCTCGTCTCTCCTCCTGCCTTCTTACCTACTTGCCTTCATTCCTGTCTGCACCTTTCCTTAAAAAATACTATAGCTGGAATAAAAAAAGGAACTATACCAATAATAAAAACATTCAGCAACCATATCTAAAATATGGAGGCAAAAAGTTCTTGCTAAGAATAGCATCAGAAGTAGAAACTATACAGTAAAAAGACTAATGGTTTGGTGATATTAGAAAAATAGTTCATTATGTCAGAAATGCCATCTGAATAACAGACAGCTGAAAAGTAGGAAATCATATCTCTGTTATTTACAATACAGTAGAATTTACTATTTCTAATATTAAAGTACAAGAATTCTTTTAGGTAATTAATACGAAACATCAGGATAGGAAAGAAATAGGAAAATAAAGTATTAACACCCTAATAGAAAATGGGCAAAGAACACAAACAATTTACAAATGAAGTCAAAGAAATGAAGATCTAAAAACACAATGAGGTACCATTTTAAATCATCTTTGGGGAAAGTTTAAGAGATATTTATAATAAAGGCCTGATCAGGCAAAGAAATGAAGGTCCTCAGTTACTTCCAGAGCAAAATGAATAGAGACCCCAAGCTCTTTCAGGAGGGATATGCATTAATAGATCTACTCGTTGACCAGGAATGCTTGAATGTGCATCTATCACAAGCAAATAACTATGTTATAGGAAATACTTCTACTAAGAGGACTTGGTGTGCATTCATTTATATTTCAAGATGAATAACAACCCAATTTTCAATAATAAATTAGTCAAATTTCGATGCAGCCCTCTAATTTTGTGGCATGTGACCATCAAAAATGATAGACTATATATTCACATGGAAAAATACGCAGTGTCGACTTTCAAGACCCAGAAAGAAAAGCCTTCTCAGTTAGGCTGAGGCTTCTTTGTTGATAGAGGCAAAGAGGTAGGTAGCATAGAGTCTGAAGAGTTGGGCTCCACCAGCAGACGCTGAGGCCTGTATCCCTAGCTCCCCACCAGACAAAGCATCCCAAAGTGAGAGTAACAGTAATACTTGCCTCACAATAATGTACCATGTGTTCACAATCCTGTATGTTTCAAGAGAACAGAGCCACACGTGATCAATGTGTATGTCACCCCACACCCACCACTAGGTTTCTGGCACCATTCACCACTTTCCATGTGATCCCTTTTATCGGTAGTTGCCTGCCCCTTCTCTCTCATTCCTCTAGTAATCACCAGCTGATTTCAGAGTCCACATCTACTTTTGTTGTGTGCTTCTTTCAATCCATTTGTTTCTTTATATTCTACATGAATGAAACCATCCAATAATTTCCTTTCTCTTTCTGACTTACTTCAATGAGCATAATCCCTTCAAGTTCCATCTAAGTTGTGAACAAGGGCAAGGTTTCATATTTTTATAGCTTTTTCCTGTCTGTACCCAATTGCCACCAGCACACAAAGATTTATAAACTAGGTTTCAAGATGCTTTCAAGTAGCTGAGTAGTATATTATTATGTCATATACCATCACCTGCCAATGGGCCCGGAGAGCGTTTCCATGTCTTGGTGCCTGTGAACTGTGCAACTCTGTGCTCAGAGTTGCATACCTTTTCAAATTAGAGTTTTTTCATAGTCTTCAGCTAAATTCCTAGAGGGAGAATTGTGGAATCATATGGCAGTTTTGTTTTTAATTTACAAAAAAAGACACACCGATGACTAAGAGGCACATAATAAAATGCTCAGCTTCACTGATAGGGAAATGAATTCCAAACCACAATGAGGTATCACCTGACACTTGTGAGAGTAACTATTATCAAAGACTGGAAGCAGTAAGTCTTGGAGAGGGTGTGGCGAACAGGGACTCCCATCACTGTTGGTGGGAATCTAAATTGATACAACCTCTAAGAAAAAAAGTATGGAGAGGCCTTAAAAAAAAAAAAAAAAAAAAAGGGGTGCGCCCTGGTGGCCTAGTGGTCTAGTGTACTGTGGGAGCAGTCCCACATATGCATCCTAAGGTCCAGGTTTTGGAATCCGGGGTCCAGGGGACAACCAGTGTGAACAACTAGATGGAAACAGGGCACTTCATTCTCTTCTCCTCCTGCTGCCCTGCCTACTCTTCATTCCTGCCTGCACATTTCCTTCAAAGAAAGATAAAGAAAAAAAGAAAAAACAGAATATTTGTGTTTAAATGTGATAATAAATGCACTTATAACATAGGAGGCCGCAGTGAATGCCAATCACTATTCCTTCATCCCCCTCCTGTTCCTCCTCATCACCCTGAACTCCAGGCTTCAGACACAGCATTTCATATGAACAAATGTTGTGTATTCTTACCATCTCCCATCTCCATTCAGTATTTCATCCTAGTTGTCTTTCGTTTTTGGATTTTTTTTCTTCCTAGTTAATTGCTAATGATAATCCCATAGGAGCACTATTATAAAATGGATGCTGGGGACTGACTGACAGGCAGATTTTGTCAAATAATTGAGAATATAATTTTTAAGGAGAAAATAGACTTCTTAGAAAGATTCTGACCCACACAAAAAAGACAAGGGCAATTTCTGGATAAAGAGATAAGCACTAACAGTCATATATTCATTTTTTCATAAAACAAGAAAAAAAGTCTAACAGCTTGGTCTACCAAAATTGACTTGTAACCATTTAAGAGCCACAAGTGTGTGTGTGTGTGTGTGTGTGTGTGTGTGTGTGTGTGTGTGTGTGTGACACATATTTAATTTCTCTTTCAGGGAGAAACTTAATTTTCGAACATCAGCTAGTTTTAAATCTAGATTTTTCAATTATTAGCCACAGAATCTTGATCAAATTACTTTTTTTTTTCCTCACTGTAAACTGTTGATAATTAGGGTTGCTGAGAAAAAAAAATAAATGAGTAAATGAATGTAAAACCTTTAACACATTATCTAGTCTATGGAGGGTGGCTTCTATGCATATTAGTAATTGTTCATTATAAAGGTGACAGTATATTCTACAGAACTGAATGTGAAGAGAGGCAGAGACGCTTGATGAGCTTCCATCTGCCTAGCTCCATGTTGTAAAAAGACCAGAAATGCCAACTTGGAGGAGAATTAAATTATGTGAGACTGTACTTAATATCACCGAGGAGAGAAAAGGTGGCCTCCTTCACTCCTCTCACCATGGAAACCGGGCCTAAGGAAACCCAGATCCACATTTTCTGATTTGGCTCCAAGAAAATAGCCCTTAATATGGAAACCCAGGAGCCCGGGGAATCAACCATCAGACCAGCAGGATCAGACACTCCTTTGTATCATTGGAGGACCATGGGTTTTAGGCAGAAAATAGGCTGAATTAAATGTGTCCATTATTTTCAAAGTGACAAAAGAGATTTATTCCCCCCAGTGGTGACTGAAAGCCAGGAAATTTGTGAATAGCCTATAAAATAATGCTCATTTTTCCCCCACAGATTTTCTTTCTATGGGAAAGTGAGGTGACCCTGTGTGTAGTGCTTCTCTTTCACTCTCTCTCTCTCTCTCTCTCTCTCTCTCTCTCTCTCTCTCTCTCTCTCTCTGGCTACATGAGGAAGAGAATGAAACATTAAAAGAAAATGGCATTGTTCCTGCCCTTGATTTCAAGTTCAAATATTGTGCCTGTGAATTTCTCTGATGAAATCTAGCCAGTGCATTTCATTTTAAGTGTGACAATCCCACTAGTTAAGCCCGCGACATCACCTGCTTTAAGAATCTCCACTAATTATGGTAGAAGCATGAATCATTTTTATTCTTCTCTTCTCTGCTAATGACTATGCAGTGTCTAGGCTCCCCTTTTTACTGGGTAAGAAGTCCATTAATGGTAGTCCAGTCTGATGGAGCTAGAGGGGATTATGCTAAGTACAATTAGTCAACAGGAGAAAGATACCTGCCAGATGATTTTACTCATGTGGGATATCAAGAAACAAAAAGTGAATGGACAAAAGAAAAAAACTTGGACATGACAACAGAACTGGGGTTACCAGATGGGAAGGGGCAAGGGTGGGAGGAAAGGGGAGCGGGAGTCCAATGAACAGTGGTGGAGGACTAACTTGATGGCGGGCGTGATATATTATGATATTTGAAGAAGAGCCAGCCTGCACACGTAAAAATTATATTGTTTTGCAAATCTAAGCTACTTCTACAAAAGATCCAGTCAGTTGCCTAATACGTTTGAATCCCTTTTGCTTGTTAAAAGCCTTACTTTAGCTATTTAAAAATTCAGTGCTATGAATTTGAAAACTAATTTTGTGTCTGATTCAAAGCTTCCCCACCCCACCAGGCTGGATTCAGTCACTCTGGTGTGGACATGGAAGACGGATCTAGTTCTTTCACACCTGTCTCCCTTTTCCAAGAAGGAGCCATTGGTCTTAAGACACAAAAGAGGACGAGAGAAAGCAGGGGATGCTAACACGAATGGCCAGCCTCTGCTCCCAGGGATCTCCCTTTAGTTGCTTCTGGCAGCTGACAGGGCTCATGGTCAGCAGCAGAGTCTCTCAAACCAAGCCACATGACAGAATGACCTGAAGCGCTTTCAAGCCGCCCTGTGCTTGGGTGCCACCCCCAGAGATGCTGACCTGGTTGGGCTCGGTTGGGAGTACGGTGGCTCCATGGTGACAGGAGGCTGCCTTCCCTCCAAGCTGTACCCCCTAGGCATTGGAGCGGCCCTTCTGAACATGGCCCCCATCCTCTGGCTAATTCCCCAAAACACACACATGCACAAATATATACACACTATGCACACTACTGCAAATGTCTCCTATTGCAGTGACCCCCCCCAGCACGACTCAACTCCAAACTCACTCACCCACTGTGGTCATCTCAGACTCTGTCGCAAAGGGACTGACTCATCAGCAAGGACAGTGATTTAGCAAACATTCAGACAAGAGTAGAACACCAGGGTCACATCTTGAGTCACCCCCACTCCCTCCACTGGACTTTATAGATTCTGGAGATCTGATGCTCCTGCCTTAGCAACAGCAGGGACAGGGAGGAAGTCCCTCTTTCTGAATACCATGTGACCCCAAAGGACAATAGCTCTATTTCTGGAAGTGGGGCAGACTCTGCTGGAATGGCATCTACTCAGAGAAGGCTGTTTCCAATCACAGAAGTGAGAACAGGTGACAAGTTTTGATAGTTAACCATTTAATGTGAGACTCGGTTGAACGTTTTTAGCACCTAACCCTGTATTTTCAGTTGTCCTCTGGGTAAGATTTGAATCTTCAGAGAAAACCCAGTTCCTTGTCTTTAAAAATGCAAAATCCCTGGGACTGTTGTGATGAAATGAAAACCGAAATTATAACTGGAAGGCACTTGGTGAACTTTACATCCCTATCCCTGTAATACGTTGTGATGTAAGTAGTGGTTAGAGTAAGACTCATGTCACTTATTCCCCACCCACTTGTTGCTGTGTCTTTCTCTTCTGCCTGAGGCTCTTTGTTACAGTCCTCTCACCGGAAAGCCACTCCAGGAGCTGAAGCTCTTCCGTTTTGCTCATGACAGTGGCCAGTATCTGAATCACGCATGGAAACTGAGGATGTTCGTCAGCACTTATTGAATTAACTAACATTCCTTGCTAGGAAGTGGGTAGAAGCTATGCGAAATAACCATATAATTGTGCTTTCAAATGTCATGACTGGCCCTCTGGAATTAAGATCAGATGAGGTGCTTGCTAAATGGAGAATTCTGAAGCTCACCTTAAACCCCTGAAATCAGAAGCTTCTCAGGGAAAGTCAGAGGGGACTTGGCGTGTCTAGCAACGGGTCCCTACAGATGACTGGACCCGGAATAAATGGTGTCCACAGGCATACTAACAAAGGTCTTGCTCTTAGTCACTGCAGACACTCACAACGCCCATACCCATGTAAGGCTTGGTGCCGGCCATGGTGGTCATCCGCATCTCCCTGGGCAGCATGGTGGCGATGTTGAAGTCTGTGATGTGCACATGCCCTGGAGAGAGAGAGAAGGACCAGAGAGGAGGTTATGGTCACCCAACCCAGAGGCCACACCATGCTTCCCTCAATCAAAGCATCAGGAAACTGAGCCTGTCAACCCCTTGTGTGCTGGCTGTAGATGAGCACAGGTAGGAAAAGCTCAACTCTTCAGTCCTGGAGATGAATATGGTGTTAAACCAGCAGCCAGAAGGTGATCCACATAGGTCAGTGTCTGGTTGTCAATCTGCAGCTCAGCCTCAGAAAGTTTTTGACGTGCTTGGTTGAGTTCACATCCTGGTAATTCTAACTAGGCAATGTTTGTCTGCTGGCAACATTTGAAGTTGACATACCCTGTGTGAATCAAGGAGGTGGCCAGGAGCTATTCAAAGTAGCATTTTCTAAGCATCTCTTAGGGGATTCTTTTCCACTGAGGAGGCAAACATTGTTATTACGAAGCTGGTTTATTTCCATGCCGAGTCCTATTATGCTTTTTTTTTTTTTTTTTTTCTGAAATAGCAATATTTTTTTGTCTGATAGTTCAGGTTGTCTCCTATCGATCCCCAACAAAATAAATGATAAGGGAAATTGTGGCGGGGGGAGTCAAGTGGTATTTTTAAAGAGACTGGATAGAAGGCACTAGACTGGGAGCCTGTAGACCTGGGTTCTACTCTGACTCTGCCCCTAGCTCGTGGCAGATTTTATGTCTCATTCCAGTGTGGAATCCAAGTTTCCCTTCATTGAAAACCAAAGCTCTAACACTCCTGGCCATACAGTGGCTCTGTTACAGTGACGCTCAGCAGGGAGCACACCCCCCAGACTGCACTGGGGTCCTCGCATTTAGGAGGCGGCGGCAAAGGACATTACAGAAGCTCAGGCAGACAAACCCGTGATGTTAGCTGTTGACATGAAAGTCATATGCTTCCAGAGGATCTTAAAGTGTTGGCATTTCCATTTGCAAGCTTCTGGGGTTCTGATGAGCTACGCCTGTAGCTGGGGGAGATGTCATCTGATTCTTCCATGTCCTGCAGTCCGCACTTCCCCGGCCAAGCTATAAGATCTCCTCTCTGTGACACTTAGCTTGCCGCTAAAGACAGATCTCATTGCCTTTATGTCCAGAGTTTTGTTTTGTGCACAACCATGTTTGGCGTTTGTTGATGTCATGACATTTTAATAAACATAGCAATGTTCTAGGTAAAAGTTTTGCTGAAGAATCTGAATAATTCACCCTCTCACAGTATGGATTGTCTCTGTTTTTCCTTTTGCTTTCTCCCCACGGGTCATGCTCAAGGCATTGGATCCATGGGTCACAAAGCTCACTGCCCATTAGGTGAGCCTGCAGACTGGCTAAGAGCCTGTTTTCTGCAATCGGACTACTTGGCTTCAAGCACAGGTTTTCCCAATAATTAGCTGTGATACCCTCTCCAACACTGTGCTGATCTGACTGTTCTTCTCATGGGACTGTTGGGAGAATCAAATCAAACCATAACCAAGAAAGACAGCTCATCACTGGGCAGGAAGTTTAAGGGTTGAGGAGCTGCTCTCTGTGACTATCAGAGGCTCCAGGGTGACTGCACAACACACAGACCTGTCCGTCACTCCCCAGACGAGAAGGCAGTGAGACTGGTGGGGAGGCCAGGCGCCCACCCTCTCCGGTAGCCTGAGCAGATGCTCGAAATCAACTTAGTCCTGAGATTATCTATATACTCATGGACAAGTAAAAGGTAGAGGAGGCTTAAGAGCCATTTGTTTCTCAGAGTGGGGTCTTCAACATCAGCACTGTCACGGGGGTGGGGGGGTGGGGGGGGTGGGGGGGACTTGTTAAAAATGCAAATTTGGCAGCCACGCCCATTAAATCAGAAGCAGGGTGGAATTCAGTGTTCAAACCACCCCTCCAGCCAGGTGATTTCAACAAAGGTTGAGCTCACTCTTGCAAAAGCAGACCTGGCTTAGAAGATCCACCCTCTGTCAGTACTCATTACATTTCTCTGTGTGGTGGAAAGGAGGCTGTTTCATTTTTAAATAGTATTTACAATTGTACGACTAATTGCACTTTCGGAAATGCTTCCATACATTTCAGCCCATGATGTTGTCTCTCTGTTTTTTTAAAAGGGAAGGTGAGGCAGGAATGAAGGCATGTAGGTAGCTGGGCAGCAAGAGAGAGAAGGAGGAAGCATTTTATTTTAATTGTTTCCCCTGGAGCTGGGACTGGAACCCAGGGGTACGTGACCTTACACTCCTTCAGAGGTGACTGACTTAACTGCTACTGCCCCAGGGAGGGCCAAAGTCATCCCTTTTTTATAGAAGAGTTGTTTTTGACTAAGTTCACAAGGCCCAGAAGAAGCAGAAGTAGGATTATGATCTAGAGTTTGGTCCAGGACCCCTCCGGTGGGTTGTGAATCACCCAAAAGGTTTGTGGGCTCCATCACAAGGCCAAATAGCCAAATCAAGTTAAACAACAACTTTCTAGTTGGCTCAGGTTTATTTCCACACCAGGATGCAGAGAAAAGAATAGGGAGGAATTATTCCAGAACAAGGTGCCTTTTTTGGGGGGTGGAGGGGAAGCGTTTTATTTATTTAATAGTTCATCTCGTCATCTTGTTTGTGCTTCCTGGCCCCATGAACCCTGGTTCTTGGGATGTGTGTGGACTATTCCCGGTGGAGGGAGGGAGGAAGGAAGGAAAGGAGGAGAAGAAACATCTTTATTCATTTAAGCTGTTCATTTTGGCTTTTCGCCCCAGCCCCCAGTCTTGAACCCAAGTCCTTGGACTGTATGTGTTTTGCGCACCTGCTGTGGTGCAGGCAGCTGCGAAGCTACACAGGAGAGCAGAGCTTCACAGCCGGGTCCCCACCAGAGGCTTCAGTTCTGGGCCGAGGATGCTGTTGTACTTTCTTCTGCTCACCTTGAGCATCTCTCTGCCAGGTTCCTACCCGGCTGTGAAAAGGAATCTGAGTCCTGAGTCTAGGGGGCAGGTTTCTTCTCCTGATCAATGGATACAGAAATTTGCCTCGGGAGTGGAGTGCAGGACCACTCTGGCTTTTCCATAACTTAGAACTCTCCCCCCAGCACGGCTGAGATCTGATCTTAAACCTGATCATTCTTTGCTGGCCTGTGCACGCAGGAGGCCTGTGCTTAGCTGTATCCTTGGACTCTGCCCTCTAGATGCCAACAGCACTTCCCTCTGCTGGCGGAATCCTGACTGGTTGTCTCCTGGTAGTCAAGCCCCTCTTCCGGAGAAGCAGCAGAGCAGAAAAAAATCATCAGTTGGAACCACTGGTTTAGTGTGAAGTTTTTCAGGTACGAAGCTCAGAGCTTCCTGATTTAGATCTCAGTAGAGGGCTTTTGACTTTTTAACCTCAGTACCTTGAGATAGAGGGCATGGGATTCACAGGATTGAGACATTGAATCCAGTCATCATGGCTGTCATCTTTCATACTCTTTCTCATCGTGCTTGTGTTCAGCCTGAGGACTGTTTCCAGCACAGCACGCCACAACACTATTAACCAGTCAGTGGATGCTGCACTTGGTGGGGGTGCTTAGTTGTCCCTCATACCCCCAGGCAGTTTTCCCTGCTTCTGGTTCTGTGAGGAGGGCTGATATTAAGAAATCTAAATTATAGATGATGCCCTAATTGTCATTTTCTCAGATATGCCAAGAAGACAGTATTGTTTCTCTGGATCCTGCATTTATCTCCTGAATAATTCAAGGAAACCGCACACATTTTAGACACTGTGTAGGCTATGAAAATATGTATCAGGGCAGTGGGTGAGGAGACAGCCACGACCCATTGCTATCTTGGGCTCTGAACTAGTGAATGAGACTTATGAAGAGAATAGCAACAGAGATCTATAAATTAAAAACATTTTAAGCCAGATTCTGATGTATAAGGTATGTTCATTCATACCGTGGAAAGATTTTCCATTTTGCAAAAGGGTTGAACTTCTTTAACTATCAATCTTTTGATAAATATGAAGTAAGAACCAATAAGAATAAACGTTTCTGAGTGATGCTGAATGGAGATTAAGCAATGCGGTGTGATTCACAGCTCACTGGGGAATGGGTGTAGGTAATCAGCGGTAGGTGATTATCCTTCACAGCTGATAAAATCCTCATGTAAGAGGGACATGATGGCCCATCAGCAGTGAAACACTAAGTCTGGAAAGAGAAGACAAAAGAAGGCTCCTGATATGGGACATGGGAAGTCATATGGGAAGAGTCTCCAAAAGACAGACACTGATGTGTCTCATAAAAGCAGTTCCTCTTAATGAGCTCAGAGATGAAGGAATTTATTCATTTAAAGTTGGTTAATTATGATTCCTAAGCAAAGCTTGAAAAGTCTTACTAGATTTTCCCAGAATTGGAATAAACAGAAAATAACCTCAAAAATTATTTTCTCCAGAAAGGGATTTCAGAATAATCTTTAGAGGTCAGATCAAAATGTTTTAGTCTGTTTTCTCCTATTGACATAGCCAATCCTCCCCAAAGAAGAATTTCTCTTATTAATTGCATTGGTTCTCGAGTTGAGTTCAAGATGAGAATATAATATAGAAAAGTCCCTTATTCATTCATTGTCCAAACCCCAAAACTATTGAGATTTAAAAAAAAAACAAAAAGAAACAACCTGAGATTTGAAGAGGTCACTAATACACTAGATCATGGGTGTAGACAGAGTCTTCTCAAATGGTATGATGGTTCACACTCCCTAATCAGCAGACTCCAACCCCACCAAGAAGACAATAGCCTTGAAAAGTGGGTTTAGCCCCCCTACATACATGCTGGAAAAGCAGAATGGGTCATTAAAAGTGTATTTATCTGAGAACTAAGGGTTAAACAAGATGGTTTAAGCACAAGACATAACCAGTAGACACAGACTCATTGGGGGTATCCCTTCTGAAATCAAAATAGGATTTTAGTAAAGACAGGTAAGTACCCAGCTTCCACAGACTTGATCTGATATATAGACAAAGCCACATATAAGATGTAGTCTAAGCTTCCTTCTCTAGCAAAGAAAGCAGATACTACCTCATGGGAGTCACACTAATGTCTACTAGGACTTAGTAATGTCCAATACTGATTTCTTTGTGGCAGACAATCAAGCACTTGATAAATAACATGTCAGTCTTTACAAGGACTTACAAGGACAAGAACTTAGTATTCTTCTTATCCCTGAAGAAACTAAGGTGTAGAGTTTAGATGACCTACCAAAACTCAAAGCTGGTGAGTGGGTGAAGTGAGTTTTGACCTCAGGTAATTTGGCTCCAGACTTTTACAATGGTGCACATAATTCTGTTTCATGAGAGCTAACGGTGGTTTAACTCGAAGATTAATTTATGTCTTGATCTTTCTCCCAATCTACAGTCACCAGGCTGCCAAGAAAATGAGTAAAACCTAGTTGCATGTGAGAGTACAAGATGACCTGTAGACTCTAGAAATAAGATGAAGCCATGTTTGAGACTGAAGATTAAAACACTGTTCGCTAACTGGGAAGGTAAATCTCAAAAGACAGTTTTACTTGATGGGACCAATAGGTCTCCATTCAGGAAGGTAGAGTAACAGGTACTGTACACAAAGGCAACCGGTGGAGGGAGCAAGTGAAGACAGAGCCCCAGCCTGGACCGTTCGATCAGCCATGTACTTTTGTTTCAAAGAAAATAATATTCCTTTATTTTTAAATAATAGTATTTCTGTTGTTGGCAATGCAATATTCATTTTGGGATAATGAGATCTGCATCTCAGTCTGTATGTCACACCACACCCAACACCAGAGTCCCAGGGTCCTTCACCATGACCTTCACTCTCCCTGCCCCCCACCAGGTATCCAGTCCTGTGTCTTGTTAATTTTGTTGGGGTTTGTGTGGTCATTTGTTTAATTTTATTATATTCCACATATACATGAAATCATCTTGTATTTTTCTTCTTCTTTTGACTTATTTTGCTCAACATGACCCCCTCCAGTTCCATCCAAACTGTTGCAAAGGGCACAATTTAATCTTTTTTATACCTACATAGAATTCCATTGAATAGTTATACCACAATTTCTTTATTCATGCACCTACGTAAGTTTGCAGAGATCACCTTTTCCTAAATTTACAGAGATGCTCTGTGTAGGCTAAGGGAGGTCCTATCTATAACTGGGGAGCCTCCATAGAGAGCATTTCTACCAGGGAGCGTCCTATTTGAAGCCAGAATAGGTGACGCCTTAACAAAAGTCACCTTCATGCTAAGTCTTACCATGATTCATATTTTTGAGATTCAGTCTATTCTCAAATGCCAGAAGCAGTAAAGGCAAGAAAGCCATAAAGCATGAGAAGAAAGTGGAGAAAATCTTTTTAGACAGTCTATAAATAAATAAGGAGCCTGAGTTTTGAAATGAGAGGTCACACACAGAAATGTTTCTTAGCCCTCTGAGTACAGGTGGGGTTCAGCACATCAGATTTAAAAATGCAACTCAGTAAATAAATAATGAGCAATGGATGGTACTTGAAATTGCAGTCCCACTTGCAAAGCCCTTTGGATAAAAATCTTATGAATACAGAGCTTTGCAAATTAGGACTATCCTCATGTAGCAGTTTTCTAAAAATAAAGTCTTTTTTGTCACTATAACACTTATAACAAAACATGATGGTGTGTGTCCTACAGATCTGCTCTCCATACCAATACATTCAAATGTACATGAAAATAAATATTAGGAAGAGATTATATACATTTAATCATTGTTGGCAAAATCTTGCTCTAATAGAATAACTTTGATCCGTGTTTCTTAAACTTCAGGCATTCATTTATCACCTTCCTGATTACTGTCATGCACCACATCACTTTCGTATATGGGGACCACAGAGAATGTTATCTAGCTCATCTTTTCCTTTAAACTGGCTAGGTTTTTTAACTAAAAAATTAACAAAAAATGTTATCACGTCTGCAAAGGTAAATCCAATTTACACTTCCAAGAAGGAAAGCACAAAAGTAGATATACTGAGGAAAAAAATGTTACTAATTTCTAAGTAGATACTATGGCTTGCCAAATGCTCTAAGCTTGAGGCCTGTCTGATGAAAAAAGCTTATTAAGTGTTACAAAGACAGTAAGGCAAACCAGTATCTAAAAACTGATGGTTTTCTTGAAGAAATCAATAGAAATGGAAGAAAACTGAAGAGTAAGTTTTTACTATGATGTAATGTCAATGTTATTTAAACACACATTGTGTTCTTTAAGGGATCTATTATGCCCTTGCTATTAATAATAAAGTTCCCCTCTGTTGTTCCTACCTATAAATGAAAGTTGGTTTAAATAAGTCAATGGAATCAAGCAAGGCACCTTTCCCGTGTGTCTTGTCCTTTACTGGGGATAATTATCTTGTTCAACATTCATGTCACGTAATTGATTGCAAACAAATCATTGACTTACCATGTTCATCAAGCAAAATATTATCAGGCTTCATATCCCTAGGGGAATAAACAGAAAATAGAAAGTTGCTCAGGATACAACAAACAAACAGGACTAAAGGGAAAGGACAAAAGTGTCCAAAAATGCTACTAAGGGTTAAACAACACACAAGCCCCTCTTCTCTCATAATTTCACTGAATTCTCACAATGAATCTATGAGACGGGTACCATTAATGACCCCCTAATTTCTAAATGTCTAAAGAAGGTAAAGCAACATAACCCAAGATCATAGAGCTAACTAAATGAAAGAACTGGGTGCTGCACCTGGGTTTCTCTTCATTCAAAAACCTATTTCTATTCATATTTGTATTCATATTTCTATAGCATATGCTATCTAAGCATAGAGATTTCATTCTGTCGGTCTTATGGGGGAACTTACATTGTCATCAGGCATCTATGCCAACTATCAATTTCTGGAATTACACAGATGAAATGAACTTAAAGAAAATAAAATGGAAAAGCTTCTATAATGTGAATATATTTTAAACTTTCAGAGCTATTTATCTTTTTATGATGACGTTAGAGTGCCTCTAGTGATCAATATTATCCCTGGGGTCATTCATTAAACGGTGTAGACTAGTCTTCATGTATTGGTGAGCTCCTTAAATCCACAGGAGGGAACCAAGCCTACCCTCTTCCAATGAAGGGAGTAGTTTGATGGTAAACACTTAGAGGAATGGCCTGTGGAGTTCTCCAAGTCCTCATGAAATGAATGTTGTAAGCAGTGAGCCTCAATCAGAGAGAACAGCATCGCTGTTTGTAACAGTCCTCGCTTCTCCACTCATGGGTTTTTACTGCCCTTCCCTAAAGCACCATTAAAACTCCTCAAATTAAATTCACAGAAGTCATTAGGGAAGAAATGCTGAAACAGGTTTTAGGAACACATTTTCAGTCTAGTCAAGTGGCTTTTATGTCATAGAATATGATAACCATAGTCTCTGACAGATCAAAGTTGTCAGGCTTTTTTATTAAGAGTAATAAATAACAAGCCCCTCACCCACAAACCGAGCCAAGCATATGGCACACCCAACATGCAGGTGCAAATAGTGTTTCATGAACTTTGAATATATTCTCATTTAGTTTGTTAGGTTGCTAAAATTAATTTTGGATCATCTGTATCTGTGGCATATTTTTCTCTGGTACAGAAATTGTACAGGGGACACTTTCTTCAAAGGAGAAAATGTAAGAGAGTTTCATATCACATGCATTTGTGGCTAAACCACATCACGGTTGCAGACTCCACCTCAAACTCTTTGATGAGTCCCATTTTCAAAACTATCAAGTCCAAATTCACTCACATGGAATATAGGTCCTTTCATAATCTGGCCTCTACACTTGAGTCACCCAGAAGTACATGGGGTCCCCCAAAGGTCCTCTGTGCATCCCCTCACCTTCTGCTGTCCATTTACTTGAATCAGAGCCCTCTCACCACTGTCCCTAGACAATGCAGATTCATCCCTCGTCTCAGAGCTCAGATGCCACTTCCTACAGGAAGCCTTCCTTGATTTTCTAATTCCCTCCATGGTATACATCTTCCATGGTAAAATGATCATGTTTATTTCTTTCCTGCTGGATCGTAAATAACTTGATCTTCAAAAGGGCTTTTAGAGTAATGTCATATCTATCACATAGGCTCACAGGTTCTGGTGGGCAGTAAATGAATGACAAAATGATGCCAGGAGAATTTCTAGTGTACTCAAGAAGCTTAATGTTATCAAGAAGCTTAATCTTAACTATGTACTAGAGGCCTGAGACACCATCAAACAGTCTCTGCAGCTTAAAGTGAGGTTAAGTAGACATTAGACTTGTGCCATCTCTTCCAGACCTATATCCAGTGAGCATTAGTGTTTGCCAGCTGCAGAGGAGACCCCCAGCAGCCCTGCCAGGAAGGAAGAGACTTGGGTGTCACAAGATCAAAATAATGGTTTCTTAGGCTGCACTTATGAGGACTTGCTGGGAGAAATCAATTGCTGCGGGCTGACATTTTACGAGTATTCTATTAAGTCCCTGAGTATCATTTTTCTTATTTATTAAAGTCACACATCATATTCACAATTTTTCCTAGAAATTACATAGAAGACTAAATAATAGACACCATAAAGGTAGCAATTAGTTCATTTTTTTCAATCTTATATTCATTTACTCATCCTCTTTGATAAGTCACTGTGCCAACATGCCCGACATAGAAAGATAAGGGAGACACAGTTCCCTTAAGTATGGCAGGTAAGAAAGTTTTATAAGGTAAAATAGTGGTAAAGGAACAAGCCGACTATTAAATTCAGAGGTAGAAATTTGAAGAAAATCTAAGAAAAATATTAAAAAGTAGCTTTTTAACATAAAGCCTATGCGTTGATTCTAATAAGTATATGGTTTCTCAAAATTGTGATGAGGTAACATCTAAGTCACTGCAGGATGGGCTGCAGGGTAAGACTGCTTATTCCTGTACCAGGAGAGAGAAAATGAAAATAAACCTAGTGTGTTATATTAAAATTCCTGCTGGAACAAGTTGAGATTTTCTAGTTTTGAAATTTAGCACCCTTTCCTTATCTTTCCATCTTATGGAACAATCCTAAATATGAAATCACACATCCTAAAATGTTTTTCATTTAAGACAGTCTATGATATGGCTGAACTTGGTGGTCGCCAAACCTGGATCCGTTCAGAATCACCTGGGTTGCTTTGGACACGGATTCTCTGACCTCGCAGCATCAGACAACTTGTGGCATCTGTCCAAAAACAAATGGAATCCTCCAGAATATTCTGATGTACAATCATGTTTGGAAATATACCTTCCAAGCATTATCTAAACCCCAAAATATCAGTAATCTGATTTTAAAAGAGGAACATCTTAAAAAGCTATGAATGTAAAGGTATTAGAAAAAGTTTATTGCTTACCACTCTCAACATATTCTGTGGTTAAAATATATGTGGAGGTCTCCTACAGTCTATGCATCATTAGCAGGTAGTTAATCAGTTTTTTCCTCATTTGTTATTTATCCTTCTCAGTGCTTTCAATGTCTGAGTAGATGTTGTGTCCAATACCCTGACTGATGACTTTCCTGCCTCACCTGCAATAATTTTTTTGTCTCTCTTACCCCAGCTGTTTCCATTTTCCTAATCATTCCTCTGCCATGACTATAGCCATGCTCCTGAAAAGCATGACCTTCCACCCAATACAATTCCTAAACTGGCTTATCTAACACACTGACACGCCAGCTATCAGTGCTGTCACTTTTTCTTTATACAAAATAGCTCTTCTAAAAAATCCATTTATTTATTTATCTATTTTAGGTGTGTATGTATGCATGTGTGTATTTTTCCAGCCCCAGCTCTCAATGCAGGTCCAGGGCTTTCCAGCCTGTGCCTTAGTCATCTAAACCACAGGGGACCACTCAAAATTAGCTCTTATAGCCTTAGTCCTTTTGCTAGTCCACTGTTAACATTCCTCATAAAAATCCTTAGTTCTCTCACCTCTTTGGTTGTGACCACCCAAGAAAAACCCCAACTTTGGTTAAATCCAATACCCCAAATTCTTTTTGCCTGCAGCCAAACACCTCAATTTTGATAGAAGACATAGTCATATTGACTGTTTGCATATAAATTTATGACTGTCTAGCTCAAATGAGGTTCAACATGCCAGGCAATGCTATGATACTCACCGTCTCCAAGATGATGACGTCACACTTTTGTGTGACTCCTCACACCTCTCACATTCTCCGTCCCACTTTCTCTCTGTTGATAACTCCTTACTTCACAAAGAAAACTAGCACTTGGTAACATGCTACCAATTATACTAACTTCTCCATTCTGTGGACTCACTGTCTTTCCAGGCATAGTGAAGGAAGAGTCCCTGCACCACATGGTATCTCCCTAAGACAAGTGTCCCTGCCTTCTGCTATACTGTCTCCTCTGTTTATTATTATGACTGAGTCTCCTGGAAACAGCTTCCCTGACCCAGAGTCACCTCTGTTTATTTTATGATTTCCTTTCACAATAACACCTCTGGACTGACTTGTTGATAGGTGAGGAAACAGAAATTGCTATTCTCTTCTCAGCTCATTCCTACCCAGGTTTCCACCTTCTCCACTCTTGGAAGTTGCCCGTGTCAAGCACACTGATGACTTCCAGCATGCCAAAAACAGCTGCTACACTTTTATTAATCATGCTTAGTGTCTCACAGTGCAACTGATCATTTCTTCCCTTCTGGCATCCTTTATTCTTATGGTTTGCAAAACTTGACGTTCTCCTAGTTGTTTATAACAGGAGATCTCTCCTCAAACTTACTTGTTGCCATTTTCTTGAGTCTATCTCTAAATGTTGGTATTCTTCAGAGCTCAATCTTATATATGCTACTATCTATCTCTATGAGTATCTGTCTCTCCCCCCAACTACCTACCCATGCATCCATCCATCCATCCATATATTGTATATCATCCCCAACCCTGACCCTAAGATGTATGTAATTAAAAACAAAACATGGGTGATATGCAGATAATGTATTATCAGGGGAAAAGAAGACAATCAAGAATACAGTACTATTCTAGATAAATATATAAAACCTATGGCTTGTTAGTCCAACAGTCATGACAAATATGATGTGTCTTAAAAAAAACCCATTTATGTCCATCCACATCCATACAAACACCAGAACCATCTTATTTCAAAATTCCTGATTCCATACAGGCTCCATAACTTTCCTATTATAAAAGTTAAATCTTGAGATCATTCTTAACCATTTCTTCCTCTCAACTCATAACACTAGACCCTTGACAATTTATAATAACTCTACCTTTAAAACAATCATTGAAAATAGTATGGTTGTTTCTCAAAAATATTTAATTAATACATGGTCCAAAAATTTTACTTCTGGGTATTGACCCCCCCGCCATCCCCTCACAACATTGGAAGAAAGTACTTGAACAAATGTTTGGATTCATTTTTTTAGAAAAGGTGAAGGCTTGAATGAAGGCAAGCAAAGGCAGGAAGACAGGAAGAAAGAGGAAGAAGCATTTTATTTAGTTCATCTTGGTTGTTCCTGCTGGTCCCAGGATGTGAACCAGAGACCGTAAGATGTATGTGCACTGCACCCAACCACTACTCCACTAGGGCATGAATGGATTTTTTACTCATGTTTATAGTAGCACTATTCTAAATAGCCAAGAGGTGGAAGTAGTGCATAGATTCACCAATGGATGAATGGATAAACAAAATGTGGCACATTACTCAGTTTTAATAAGCAATGGAGTTCTGATACATCTACAACATGGATGAGCCTTGAAGACATTATGCTAAGTGAAATATGTATGACACAAAAGGGCAATTGTTGTATGATTCCACTTACATGAGATACTTGGAATGATCACAGTCACACAGACAGAAGCAGGAACAGTGGTTATCGAGAGCTGTGCTCAAGGGGAAAGGTGATTTAGTTTTCACAGGGACAGTTTCAGCTTGGGATGATGAACATGTCCTGCAGATGAACAGTGGTGCTGGTTGCAGAACAGTATGAAAGCACTTTGTCACTTAGAAATGGTTAAATATGTTTAATCTCAAGGCACATAAACGAATACTATAATTGCCATCTGCACTGCTACCTCCACCATCTCCCAGTTGAAGTCCTACAGTAGTACCAAGGTTTTGCTTCTCTTAACTGTGGACAATCCATTATTCACATTCACATAGACTCAGAGCAGTGTTTTTCATTGCACTTTCCTATCTAAAGCCCTCCATTGCTTCCATCTAGACCATCTACTCTGACCCTTTATCCCCGCATATGTTCTCCAGTCCTGTGGGTCTCCTTTGCATAGTCTGCCCCCTCTGCCTGAAATCCTGTTCCCTTAGACCCTCACAAGGCTCCCAATTTTTTATCATTCAGCTCTCAGCTAAAATATCATCTCCCCTGAGTTCTTTCTGACCAATCTAGAGTAGCACCCCTCTCCATCCCGATCTCTTCATCTCCATCTTGTATCAGCACAGCACCTGTTATTTTCTTATTATTTTCCCCTTCTCCCCACTGGAATGTAAGTTTCAGAGCAATGACATCTCCATGCTGTACAATGCTGAGCTTCCAGGCTCATAAAAATGCCCCAAATAAAGTACGTACTTAAGTATTTGCCATCAATCTGAGTGATTCTGGTTCACTCACTGCTATAACATCAGGGATACTAAACTATTTTTATTTTTCCTTGAGAACGGGGACCCTCAAAAAAAGGAACCCTCTATCAAAACCAGATGAACAGCACTCACTGTTGGCCAAGTAAACATTGACTATGTTTAGCAAGTGTATGGGTGTAAATTAGAGTAAGAGTAGTAAGTGTTTTCCGTACAGTTTGAAACTATGATCTCAGAGAGGGTGGTGGATTCTTGGGGGCGGAGAGTAGTGCAATCCTAGGAATACACACATTCTGTAGAAATTCTTCATTACATCTTAATTTGATGGAGCTGGAAAGGCCATGTCTTATCCACTCAGTGGACTTCTGTGTGGACTCTAAACAGCAGTGCGGGAAGACAGTGCTCCTGGCGGCAGGGTCTGCGGTGAAATGATACAGCAACTGTTCTCACTCGAATGACTTTACACGACAGGAGCAGAACTTAATAGGCTAATTACATCCCTTTACGGCACCTGCCCTGGAATCGGGTAGCGCAGGCTGCAATCCAATATGGGTATGGTGAGAACCTGGAATAAGAAATCAGTGTATCCATCCTAAACCCCAGGCCTTCTAACAGGCCCAGTGTGGGTCTGATTCTTCCCGTGTTACATAATCTCTTGGACTGAGTCTGCTCTCCTCTTGAAAGGGGAAAAGTATCATACGTATAATACTATTTTATTTATGGTGTCACACAAAGCTATGGGTCACATAAACAGACCTATGTTATGAAAAGACTGCTGGAGATAGAAGGGTGGGAGGGAACTAGTGAGGAAAAAAAAAATAACACATACAAACAACCCACATATCGAATTTATTCAATTCTAAGCAGCACTTTTTTTTTTTTTTTTTTTTTGGCCATTTTAATGTCCCCCAAAGACAGGTGCAGCTTATATTCTAAGGTAACTCTGGAAATCTTGTTGCTGTTGTTTTTTTTTTTGCAAAAACCTTGAGAAATAGGGGTGTGGCTTAGAATCAAATAAATATGGTAGTTTGAAGCAGAAGTGAAAATCAGCCAGGATTGGATTAATATGAATCACATATCATCCTTCTTACCAAGCAGCTGCTTTTAACTTTAATGAGATATAATTAACATACATAACATGTTTTAAGTTTCAGGTGTACCATGATGATTTACTTTTTTGTATGTATTGCCAAATAATCACAAAAAATACAGTTAACATCTGTCATCACATACAGCTATGATTTTTCTTGTGATGAAAACTTTTTTTATTGTAGTAATTGTTCTACACATTAAAATAACTTTCTATGTATAGGTTCCCCACTCTTTGATATACGTCAACACACCCTGCCCTCTCCCAAATCACCAAGTGTTCTTCCCCATAGTGGGCTCCGCCACCAATTGCCCCCACCTGCCACATTCCCGTTGGTCACCTCAGTTCTGTTGCAAGTGTCCAAGGGTTGGTTATGTTTCATCTGTTCCTGTGTTTCGTCTAATCACATTCCACCTATGAGTGAGGTCATCTTGTATCTATCTTCTTCTTTTGACTTGTTTCCCTGAGCATAATCCCCTCTAGTTCTATCCATCTTGATTCAAATCTCAGGATTTCTGTGATGAAAGCTTTTATGATCTACTCTCTTAGGAATTCTCTGGCTGCTGTTTTATTGTTTTTAACTCTAACATTTACAAGTTTGTTCATGGGGATATTAGTTACAGAAACCAGTAGATAGTGCAAGGAAATAAGATTTGTATATTCATTTTGGTTTAAGAGGCTTTTCATAGATAGCCTTGCTTTTCGTCTGCCATCCTAATATACAGATTTAATTCCATTATAAATAAGAAGGTGATGAGGGCAAAGGTTTCACCACCCTTGAAAATGTTATCCGAATTCCTGTATGATTTGTGTTTCTTCTCCCAAAATGTCATTCAAGATGCCAGCACACTCTCCACCCTTCTCTCTCACAGCTATCTTCTCCCATGGCTTCTGAATTTCTCAAGTGTTCATGACAATTTAGTTTATATATCCAACAGCAAAACAAAAGCTAGTTTATTAGAACCCCATTCCAGGGTCCCACTCTTTTACCAGTCCTCACAACCTCAGCCACTTACCAAGATGTTCACCCCAGGAAGAGCTGTTTCTTTGGGGAAGGGCAGGTGACCAGGAAAGGGTTTATAGGATAGAAAAACATTAATTTCTTCAGCAGGAAGCAGTAGAAGGAATTACAAAGAAACAAAAATGTAAGAACTTATTAGTGAGAGACTGCCAAAGTTGGCATGAGCTCTCTCAAGATCTGAAAATGTAACATGAATTTTGTCAGAGGCTGGATAAGCATTTGGCAGCATTAGGTGCAAGTGAGGAGGGAAGCAGTACCACTCATCCCGACTTTTAAAACACCCTGAGCCTTGGCCTTCTGATTCATCAAAGCATTTTCTTTGTTTTAAATAAGCTTTAATATGTTACCTTTTAGAAATTGAAGATGTACAGTGTTACTTTAATATGTTCATGAGTTGTAATAGGATTGCCATTGAAGCAATATCTGTAACTTATCATTATTGCACAATAATGTGCATTAGAGCTCTACAGATTATTTACTACTCCTTACAAGCTAATAGCTTTAAATACCATTAATATTATCCCCATTCTGGTATCCATCATGTTACTGTTTTTTCACAGGTTCGGACGGTACTTGTCTTTCTCTGTGCGACTTATCTGCCCTTCATAAAATGTGCTCAAGCTCCACCCAAGTTGTTGCCAATCACCCAAGTCTTCTTTTAATGAGGGTTGCATGGATGCTACATAAAATGCAAACTCACTTTATGCAGTGAGTCCCCATCTCTGAATTATTTAAAGGTGAGGAAGACAGTTCCTTGTTGAGGTAGTTGCAGAAGAAAGTGCCTTTGGCTGAAGGTAGGTCTTGGTGAACTTTAAGTTAAAAGTCACCTCAAACAGCCTCTGGTTTTTGACAGCAAAGGAAAGCCAGCAGCATTTATATTTATCAATAAGAAATCAATATTTATGGGCACTGCCTTGTCCACAATCACACAGCTTATCACTGGCAGAGATGGAACTTGAATTTCAAACTCTTTCTGTAACTCTGCACTTGGCTATTTTAAGAGGGGAGACAACCAGGTTGTAAACTTGGGAGTCAGCTCTTTTTACTTTGTTTCTACCTATGGAGGAGGGTCCCCATGTTCAAGGGCAAGGATTGATCAGAAATTCCTGTCAGGGACACAGGAGGGGTACAAACACTGACTCATTAGAACAAGCACTGATCAGTAAGAATGGAGACTCTCCATAAATAACCAGTAAGACAGTACTGGTAGGAGCCCTGTCTAACTCAGGACCATACTCAGCAGAGTCCAATGGGCAGAAATAGAACCATGAAGCAGACAGTGAATCAACAGAGGGAAGAGCTTTCTAGTTATTCAGCATGTCCGAAAATGGAATGAACGACTTAATGTAGTGAGTCTGCCACCTCTCAGGTATCTGAAGACTAGAGGGGCCATTTGCTATTGAGGAAGTTGGAGAAGATACTCTTCCTTTGGATGAAAGGAGGACTTGTTGACCTCTTCACCTCTATTATGCTATTGTTTTGTAAGAGCCCATAGCTGTTTACAACTCTCTAGAAAACAGCTGTATGGTTTCCCTTTGTTAGGCAACCCTGATTTCCCAAGCGCTCATAGAAGCTTTTCATATTTTTCTGCTTTATTATATATGACACTATTAAATCTATTTTACAAATAGAAAGCGTTCAGAGATTATTTGCCTATAGTCATACAGCTGTAGGGGCCAAAGCCCTAGAATGAGCACTGATTCGATGGGTCCAAAGTCCTTTAATCTCTCTTCTCTGCTGTGTTCTGCTTTCTAATGAGAATATTTTTATTTTAATGGGTGTATTCTGTGATAAACGTGTGATTCCGATTATGGTGTATGGTAGAGTATGAGAAGGAAGAGTATTCTTTTCCTCATATTTAGTGCAAAGAAGATATTTAAAGACAAATCTATGTAATGTGTCAACATGAATAGCTATAATTTATTTTACCACTTTCTGTGGCACAATTAGAATTTATCCTCACTTCAGCTCTTTACTGTAAGGGGACCAAGTTATCTTCATTTTACTGATACAGCAAACGAGGATCAGAAATGCTAAGAAACTTGCCATGGTTGTAAAAGGCAGAGCCATAAACAACTCTACTGCCTCCTTTCACTGCTTATTGTAGACACCGTGCAGACAGTGTGAGCTTGGGAGCGTAAAGGCAGAGAACTGTGTGACAAGGTATGAGCCTATCAAATGTCTTCCTATTACAGTGTGTTCACATAGGAGATAGCACGATCTGCATGTATATTACCATATATTCCTATATATGTTGATAGTACCCTAAAAATCAGTGTGTATGTAATGAGCAACCA
Source organism: Solenodon paradoxus (assembly GCA_004363575.1). NCBI lineage: Eukaryota > Metazoa > Chordata > Mammalia > Eulipotyphla > Solenodontidae > Solenodon > Solenodon paradoxus. Next base: position 117,048 of record RJWH01000574.1, read on the forward strand.
CCTAAGACTAGAAAATGTAGTAAAATGTATTACCACTAGTTTTCATTTTTGCAATATTTTTCTCTATTTTACCTGATATTTCTAAAATACATGCCAAAGTCTAAAGTGTTAGACAATTTTTTTTTTTTTAGGAGGAAGGACGCAGACAGGAATGAAGGCAAATAGGCAGGGAGGCAAGAAGGATGAGTGAGGAGGAAGAAACTATTTCCATTTATTTAGCTGTCACTTTGGATGTTACCCCCACCCCTGAGGTCTTGAACATCAGTGAAGACACTACATATTGTTTTAAAGTACTAGTCTAGAGGCTGAGACATATGATTTCTTCTCCTAAAGCTGTCTCTGAATTGCTTGGTTACTTTGGTCATGTCACCAGCTTCTCCAGGCCTCAGATTTATCATCAGCACCCAAGGTTGACCTACCGTGATCCATGGGCCAAATTCAGCTCAGCACTGGTTTTGCATGGCCCATGAGCTCGAACGGTTTTCACATTTTTGAATGGTTGAAAAATAAATCAATAGAAGAATAAATACTATTTATGGATACATGAAAATTATGTGGAATTCAATTTCAACATCCATAACAAGGTCTTAATGGAGGATATAGTCATGCTTATTTGTTTATAAATTGTCTGATTGCTTTCATGCTGCAATGGCAGAATTGATGAGTTGTAACAGAGATTGTATGGAATATCTAAAGGGTCTAAAGCATTTGCTTTCTACTAAAAGAGTATCAATCCCTTATCCACAGAGCAACCTGGACTAATAATCTTATGAGCTCTTTCTTACTCTAATATCTAGAATAGCTAATGGAGTCCATTTTCTACCATTTCCATCTTTACTTTCTTACTGCCCATAGTGAATGCTATCCCCAAAGTATGCTTTCCGCCCTTCTCCATTGGTGCTATATTGCCACTGAAGTACAAATAAGAAATAGGCTGAGTTGGAGTATTGCCTTGTACTTGGTAAGAGTATCTCGCTTTGGTTCATCTCTCTCATGGCTTCCTGAATCAATCTCTCCTTTTCTTACACATTCTAACCACAAACACCTCTGTTTTCCAGGGCGCAACAGACTTCCACCTGAGAGTTACTAATTCTGCAAGTCTTAGATGAAATGCCACCACCTGGCAAGGCCTCCTTCCTCAACCATGTTAAGTAGAGTTCACCCCCAAACCTGTCTTCTCTTTTGTAGTTTTATTTCCCATAAAGCATTAAACTCAACCTATAACTGACAAGGTTATTTATACATTTGGGTTTTTTATGACTCAAATGGCTACACCTAAAAGAATGACACTTAAGTTTTGTATTAAAATGGATGCTCAGCAAAGTAAAATTTAGTTTCAACCGAAGTTCCAGGTTGCGTACTAATGAAACTTTCAATCTTACAGAAATTATTAAAAGCTCAGCACAGGCTAGTTAAATGTTAACCTGACAACAAGCCTTTTTCACATGGATTGTCACAAATGGATGGTCTTGTGTGAGGAGCACGGCTCCAAAGCTCTTTTCAAAACTCCTGAAGCATAATACAAAGAAGGCAGACTCCCGTTTTCACAATGTGTAATTCATGCTCATTCATTATTCGTTAGCTTGGGAGCAGGTGCTGAATAGAACACATCCACCTAATACCCTCATTACTACATTGCATTTTGTTTTTGAGATTCAAGCGGCCCTTCTGCCATGGGAGTTAGAAAACGAGAGCATTTGTTAGGGCCTGTCACCTCCCAAAGAGAAGATTTACCGAAACAGAAAGGAAGGGTATGCTCCTAACCACGCCACAGAGAGGGTAGCCTGAACCAAATCGACTGGCCTACTGCAATTAACAGAAAACATTCCCAGGACACTGAAAGCCACTAGATAACCTCTCATTTTTTAAGTACTTTATGTTTTCATCTACTGGACAAGCTGCTCTGGTAAATTGGAAAAGATTGAGCAGCCCTTACAGATATATGAAAGCAAACCAAATATCCTGGACCAGAGAAATAGCATTAAAAAAACCCACTGAGATCTAATCTATGTCACCAATTTTGAAAGACAGGAGGAAGCAAAGATAGTTTCTGGGTAACATAAAACAGGCTGCCATAGGCTAAAAGCTAATGGACTTGACTTACTGAACATTCTCTTGGATTGCTATCATTTTATAAGCATTCTAACAAGGTTTGTTATCTGCCTTCCGTCCTGTGATACATAGGGAGCAGCCTGCCAGGGGTGAATACCACTCTGAGCAGTACCCGTTAAAGAAGTGAAGATGGAAGCCTTAGCAGCTAAGAAAGCTGTGAAAACACACTGTGTTAATTTGCTAGTGCTGCGTTAACAAAATACCACAAACTGAGTGGTTAAAAAAAAAAAATGAGACACGTATTGTTTTACAGTTCTGGAGACTAGAAGTCCAACACCAAGGTGTCAGCAGGGCCAGGCTTCCCCTGAACCACGCAGGGGAGGATCCTTCCTTGCTTCTTGCATGCTCTATTGGTGTGCAGTCATTTTTAGCCTTCCTTCATTTATAGACACACCACTCCAATCCTTCCCTTTACATGGCATTCTCTGGCTCTTCCTCACCTCTCCACGTTATGTTTATATCTGTGTCTACATCTTCACTTCTGATTCATGCAACCGTCATTGTAGATCAGGGTCTGCCCTGGTGAACTTATTTCTACTTAATTAGGTCTGCAATGACTATTTCCTACTAGGATGACATTCTGAGATACTGGGGTTTGGACTTTGATCTATGCTTTTGGAGGAGACACAACCCACAGGCCATAAAAACTACATTCGGTATCTAAATTAATGTGTGTGGCTACTAGGTAAATAGCAAATTTCTTTTTGAGGATGTTTATTTCCCTAAGAGAGAAATTAAGGGAGTTGCTATTAAGAGCTAGAACTTCAGGCCACAAAATCCTGTTTGTAACTGGCCTCAATATATTAACTGTACCATTTTGGGCAAGTTACTTGGCCCCATCACTATTTGACTATCACATGAAGTAATGTAGTCAAGTGATTTTTGGCACAGTATCTTGGTTTAGGCACAATGAAGGACAGCTCGCTTTAAGTTCGTAAGAAAATGATACATGTCGGTAGTATAAATTAAATAGCTAAAAATGTTGGTGAGAAGAGAGGAGTAAACACCTTCAGGCATTAGGAAAGAATCTCTCCAGATGACTCATTCCCATAGTCTCAGAAAGCTCAGTGTCATTGTGTAGGCAAGGTCATCCATTCATTAGAAATTCACCTGTCACTCAATGATTATTGCCTAAAAGGATTAGCTACAGAAAGATCTTATTTTTTTCATAAGAATAATTATCACCAGAAAATAAAACACGTCTTCCAAGATGCTACAATGTGAGTGAGCCAGACAAAGAGATGAAATCCCAAACGAAAATCTCTCTGCCTATCACAAACAAAGGACCTTGGTTAAAACAGATTATTTTGGTTCACAAGTGAATTTCAAACAAGACCTTGATGAGTAAATATCCTTCTATTTATCACAGCCTACTGTCTCAATTTCTTTAGACACTTCGTTTTGGTCATGAGACCTTCTTGAGTGGATGGGTATGTCGTAGAGACCAGAGAAACAATGAGATGATATTTTAAAGAGCATTCTAGACTTTTAATTCTGAAAGAACTATTCCTGATCATTTGATCAAGCCTTCTTATCTGTTCCTTGACAGGGAAGTTAGGGGAAATTTTTAAGGGCACAGAGGAAATTGGAGTTTTCTTTAGAGGAAGCATGGCAGAAAGATTGTATGGTGACGTCCATGATCCTCACCTCCTGCTTTCATGTTTTGTATCATCTCCAGCTCCTGAGTGTGGGATGGTTGTATTGCTGGCTTCTAATGAACATTACTTGGCAAACTGATGGGATGTCACTCCCATGGTTGTGTTAAGTTATATGTTCTATATTGCTATTCAGTGATACATACTGTCTTGCTAGCAGACTCTTGAGTCTTGCTCTTCTTCTGAATTTGAAAAAACAAGTTACCATGAATCCTATAGCCACAGGGAAATGAACTCTGCAACCATCTTGACTAAACTTGGAAGTAAACCTTTTCCAAGTCCAGCCTTTAAAGAAAACCCATTAAGCCACAACTTTGATTGGAGCTTTGCACAGAACTAGCTGCGCCCACACAACTGACCTAAAAAAGGTTACAAGATAGTCATAGGTGTTAAATTTAAATACCTAAATTTGTGGTAATTTTTTACATAGCATAAAAAGATAATAAAGCATAAAGGAAAGGTATCACAAAGTCTCACAGACCTGGACAAATAACGGGAATGTGTGGAATAATGTAATAGCTGCTGAAGACACAATTATCCACAGTGACATTGACCTCCTGCCTTTACTGAAGAATAGCATGTATTTATGTTCTCAGTCGTGTGCTCAGTCGTTAATTTATCCAGCAAACGCCCTGGATTAGACTGTGTGCTGCGATTAAAACATCAGTGAGATGTAGTCTCTATGCGTGAGAACTGAAGTGTAGTGGGGTAGAGATGGCTATTTATAAAAAATATATATTGTGATCCAGAAGCTTCAGTTAGAAAAATGACCATGACCTTTGTGAAGATGCAACTGGGCATGGTGTGTGTGTGTGTGTGTGTGTGTGTGTGTACATGTGTGTGCACACCTCAGGATACACACAGAACAGCTTATTTTCTTTATAGTACAGGTCAAAGAATTTAACCATTGTTCTGAGTATTGAATTCCTTACTTAATACCTTTAATTGTATACTACTATCAACTCTGAATGACATGAAGTTGTCTCCTTTTCACCATTTGAGGTCAGCACTGAGAACACAGTCTACAAAACAGGTACTCAGAAATAGTTTCTGAATGAATATTTATGATGGAAGCATTACTCCTAAGTTTTTTCTATCACTCTCCAGATGCTGATGTTAGAAGACTACAGAAACTTGTTGCAAGTAGCTATTTCAGCCCAAGAGGCAATGAGCAAAGCCTAATTCTTATCTCTCAACAGAGATTCTGAGATGAACCTGGGTGTCACTTATTAATTCTATGATTACAGCAAAGACGACAAAGGTAATGAATAAATATCATCCTGTCTTTTTCGATAAGCATACATTTTCTTTTATTCCCTCTTCAACGTTTCTGTAATCAACTGGAGATGAAAATTTTATGACGCTATTGTACTGCAATTATTTACACTAACTGCCTAATGAGAGTTTTACCTCATTCCTATAGGAATTTAGAAGCACTGAGCTGTTAACTTCATTAGAGTGGGATCATTCCTAGAAAGAGGGAAGCACAACCAAACATGCATTCAAGTGGTGTTTGATACAGGATGAATTACAATTTAACTGTCCCATACAATTCACTTCATTAGCTTAAATCCGTAATTGAGTCTCTTTTTAACATCTGACAAGGGACCAAATACAGATTGTCTTTAAACTGTAACAATTACTTTCCATTCATTATTCACTGGAAAGACTGTGACAATCAATAAATCAAATGGAATTATACCCATAGGAAAGACTGTAGGACTTTTACTTCCCTTCTTTTTAAAAATAAAATCAAATTATCACTTTGTCTATATTTAAAAATCTTTATTCACTAATTTAAAGTAAATACAGGGGATAACTGAACGAGGAATTGGCCATAATTTGGAAACCAAAGCTATTTTTCAAGCTATACACAGAGAAAAAGATCTAATTTCTTGTCTAACAAGACAATTACCTAATTTTACAATTCAACTGATGGTTATATATACATCTGTGCTTTTCATAAATGTAAAAAGAAAAAATATGATATTGAGGGAAATTATCTAAATAGTCTGTTTAGGAAAATGCCAAAAATTTTTCAAGTCTGTGGATAAAAAATATCCATAAACAAAACAAAACCCATTTTCTGTTTTACTGGGAATTTATGGCAAAAATGGGACTTACAGTGTTTTGAAAAAATAACTATTCTATATACTGCTGGCACAGTTAATTGAATCAAAAATGAAAAGCAGACATCATTCTATGCTACCACAGGGAAAAACTGATTATTTTCACTCACCTGGCTCTTCTTGGATTCACTTTTTGCTTTGACTATTAAAATCCCCTTTTAAACTCCCTGAGATTTCAAGAAATTTTGATTTTTGTTTTTTTTAACCCCAAATCATTTTCACTGAAGCACTTCAGTCTTTCCCACCAGTTTCTAGTTTTAGGCTGTTCTCTTATCCACTGGATCCATATCCATCATCTCCATCTATGGAGCCAAACTGTGGGTGCTTGAAGGCAGGTGGCTGTGCCCTTCTCAGGGATTTCAACTGTGCTAGGTAGGCATCAGGAGACTGAGAGCTCGGCACTTTTTTCAAGTAATGCCTCACTTACTTATTAGTTATGTGACCCTGGCCAAGTTACTTAATCTTTCTGAACCAGAGTTTCATCAACTGTAAAATGGGGACAAATACACCATTAACCTCCTGGGGCTGTAGGAAGATTGAATGAAATAATTTCCAACAAGTGCTTAGCAGAGTGCTCAGGGCACAGAAACTCCCCAGTAAATGGCAGCCTACCGCCTACTTATATTTGCTGTCCGCTATGGATAACTTGGAATCTCCAGAGGCAAAATGTAGTTTTCAGTTGGAAATTAGAAAGGCACATATTTTACAGTTGTAGTTTTACACAGAGGGTCCTTCTTGTATGAGGAAATGTGGTTGATTCTTTGTTTTTTCATTGATACTTTAATAGCTTATACTCGGGATGTGATTTACAATCCAGGATTCTAAGTAACCGAAAGATGTTTTGTTATCTATTCTTAGATTCAGTCAAACGCAGCATGAATTTTGCTGGTTCTTTTGAAGAAAGAGATCCTAAAAAGAGATTTACTGTTCTCAGAAGCCTACGTCACCTCTTCTATATCACTTCGTGTTTTTAACTATCACGCGACTGCCAGCCTCAGAGTGCCACCTTATTATTCTTTAAATGACTGAGCAAAAGGGACATAGCTTAGGTGATTATGTACATGAGTTTTAAGCCATTCATTGCCATTTCAATTTGATATCTGGTATTCTGAATGGAAAAAAGTTCAGGTTGTTAGAAATCTCACAATTAGGACAGCTACATTATAACTCACTTTATTGTAATTTTCAGATATTCCTTTTTTTAACAAGACTCTCCACCAGTAAAATGACCTGATGTAAGGTTCAGATGATAGAATTTTTTTAGCAATGAACTATAAAGTATGTACATTTTTTAAAGATAATGCTATTGTTGACTTAATAGACTACAGTGTAGTATAAACATAATTTTACATGCATTACTGGGGAACCAAAAATTTGTGTCATTCACTTTATTACACTACTCATCGTATTGCAATGATCCAGAAGTGAACCCACAATCTCTCTGAGATGCACCTGTCTGTGGTCACTGCTGACTTGGGAAGCTTTATTAATATATGTCCTGATTTTTCTAGAACATTTATGTCCTGATTTTACCAGAACATTTGTTTTGTCTGTTGTTCCATCTAATTATTAACAGTGACTCCTTTAATTCTCAGGAGTACCCTACTTTGGAGAAAAAATTATACGACTACCCTATGTGAAGACAAAGACAGGTCTGAAAAATATGACTTCTTTGATTTTAATGCTCTGTTTTTTCCTTTGTTATGTGCAAGTCTGGGCTTCTAGCCCATCAGTCCTTCCTGTGGTTCAGGCAATGGATTTTCCTTCACATTTTTTGCAGCACACTAGTTATACAACTAACAGCAAAACAGACACGGCCCTAAGCCACGGAGTTTACAATTTAGTAGAGGGACAGACATTAATTAATTACACCCCAAAAGTGTCACTAATGCTCAGGAGAGCGATGAGGCTATGATTGTACAACAGGGGATGGTGAGGAGAGACCTGCGGGCAGTGCACCTGCATTATTATTATTTTTTTTGGTTCAGGGAGACGCGATCTCACTTTAACACAGTTCTCAACATGACGGTGCTGTGCCTTCCACGCATGTGCCATGGTGAGGTACTAGCTCTGTCCAGAAGCCCTTCTGATGATGGGCACAAATAATTGTGGGTGCATAAGGGGGGAAAAAAAACAAAAAAATTTAATTCTTGATTTCTTATTTAGATGGCAACACAATGACAGGAACCATAAAAAACAAGGGAGACAAGGACAGAAAAGTGCTATCTTATATTAGTAAGCCCTTTGAGGGTGAAGTAAACATCAAATTTATTTGTTTTTAACATACTTCTAAACACTTGGCAAAAATGTTCAGAGCATCTTGACTTGTGATGATAGAGAAAATAAAGCTCAGAGAAAGAAGTCATAAAACTCAGATTCCAATAGGGAAAAAAGAAAGAGTAAAAGGCAATAGCCCTTCCATAAAAATCAATTATTTTTAAAACTAAAGTAAAATGACCTGCAATAGTAATATTATCAGGCTAGTTTCTCATAGTACCTGTCTCCTTCTGGAGACCTATGATGTCAGCAACCAGAACACAGTGTGGTTGGCAATGTGGGGAAGGGTAAATAAGCAGGAAGGCTCTGAGCAGGTGCCACAGACAGGAAATATGACCAGTTTCATCTTGGGAAGAACTGAGAGGAACCAGAAAGCCAGTATGGGAGAAAGATTGCTTGTGAACAGGATGTCCTTTTGCTGACAAAACCCCAGGTGTGGAAAATCACTTCCCAAGGTCCTACATGATTAAATGGTTGGCTTCCCATGGGTTTGTTGCCTACACATTGGGACATTTCCCAGAGACAAGAGATGCAAGAGTGACCTTGTCAATGTGCAGGGCCAGGTCCCCTGACCTCCCACAGAAAGGAGTGGCTCACGGTGCCGGCAAAGAACCTGTAAAGTACGATGCCACATCTTTAGCCATGGGTTCTGTTCTCATCTAGAAAAATTCCAGAAAAAAGTCAATGGGTGGCAGTCATATATTTTATCAAGTCACATTTTTATTGAGACATGATTGTACTTAAACCCTCAGCAAATTCTTCAAAGATTAGAGATGATACTGGTAGCCATGCGTGTTGTTTTTTCAGTTAATGTGTAATTAATCAATGCATATATTTCATAGATGTAATTAATGCAGGTGGGGATAGCAGAGCTCTGACTTTTGCAGTACAAAGATACACTTGCGTGGGGAAATGTCATCTGTCAGCAGTTTGTGCCTGGAAAATTTTTGAACTACAGTTCTATCATCTGTATGATGGGAATGCTGTCATGAAATGTGGAGTCCTCCTTGAGTTTTGAGAATTTGATAAGATGATGCGTGAAAGTACTGAGGAGTGTCTAGCACTTAGTGAATCATCAGTAAACAGTTGCTGTTTTGAGGGTGATTAGGTTCAAAATGCTGATAAAAAACCTGAATCATCAATGGTTTCCCATTCACAATTTTCTCATATTTAACACTGGTTTAACAATACTTACTTTCGTCACAAGTTATTACAGATATCAGACTTCTTTACAAATGTAAAATATTGTCCTCTTGCCGCTGACTGTCTGTTTGGGTTTTTAGTTACTTGCGCTATATGTTTGTTTTTACTTGACACAAGTGTCTCAAGTAAAGGAAGCACACTGTTTGGCTTCTGTTCGCAGCCCATCCACTGGGGCTCAGCATAGCAGGAATGACAGGCAGCTTGTCAGAACTCAACTTTCTCCCCAAAGAATTTTCTTCCTCCTTCCCATTCATCTCATTTACTTTTATTGAAGTAACACTGGTTTATACTAGCATATAGGTTTCAGGTGACATCATTACTAAATGACATCTGTATAGAATACATTAAGTTCACCATGAGAAGTCTAATTCCATTCCTCACCATAGAGTTGATCCCTTTTTTCTTTCCCTTCTGCTAACCACTAATGGGTCCTATAGTCTAGAAGTTTGTTTCTGTTTTATGTAATTTATGCATTGGTTTAGTTTCTCAGGTGAGTGAAATCAGATAGTATATTTCTTTCCCCTCAAGCACTTCCACCTTTCTATTTCCATTGATTTATTTTTTCAAGTTTCTGTGTGTTACCTTGCTTCCTTTTTATGTAGGCTTGGTTACCAGATGCACCGATACTCACTGATCTTGGTCTTGTTGATGAACTGTGATCGGGGGCAAATTAAACTCAAAATGCTCCATTTTATCTTAAGTGCCAAATGAAGACAATAAACCTACCTTGGGGGACAGTCGCAAGAATGAAAGGAGACTTACAGGTCCTGCTCCACAAGAACCTGCTGATGCAGCAGGTTGAGAATGCTCTCCCTGTGGGCTTGACTGACCTGTGGATGATGCGCTGGGCCTGCAGGTAATCCAGCGCCAGGGCCAGCTCGCAGATGAAGAGCTTCACTGTGTCTTCCTGGAAGCGGACGCTCTGCTGCAGGTGGTAACGCAGGTCCCCGCCCAGCAGGAGGTCCACCACCATGAACATGTCCTCCTCGTCCTGGAAGGAGTACCTGGAACAGAATTAGAAGTAGAAAGGATCTGATACATGGATACATCAGAGAATCCCCGAGGCAGATGATGCCTTGCCGATCAGAGCAGAGCTAAGGGTTCAGGCTGTGGGAGCAGAGGGATCACCACTGGTTCTATGACTGGGGGCCCTCCATCTCCATCCATGTAAAATGGGAATAATCAGACTGTAGATCACATCGGATGCTAGTGAAGATGCCAGAGGAAAAGGATAATATTTATTGGCAGGCCTGGCACATAGTGAACACGTACGACCTGCTAGCTCATGAAGCTCTAAAGCCCAGGAAATAAAGAAAAACACACTTATTCACTTATCCTGAGTGATCACAACCTAGCCACAGTGTTGCAGGAGGCCCACAAAACAGGAGACAGGAGACCTTCTGCAGCCATTTGTGTGCCCATTTTCCCCACACCATCACTAATATTGCCCAGAAACATTATAATAAGCCATGTGTCATATTCATGATAAGAAAAAGACATAAAAGGGCAATAAAGAAGTAAGTACACTGTACAAGGAAGTGAGGGACCTGTTCTCTGGGACGAGGAGAGGGGAGGAGTCTTCCCAATAGAGATGAAACTCCAGTGACATTTTCAAAGATGGGGGCAGTAATAACAAGTTCAACATAGAGCAAAGACCTCTGAGGTGTCTACTGAGTGACTTATGGGGTAGGTAGGCTCTGACGCACTCTCCAGGTCACCACCTCGGGATGCCCTTGGGCTCTCATTTTACAAAAGAGGAAAGAGGACCAGGAAAGCTGAAGTAACTCGCACCAGGGAGAACACCTAATACAAGTGGTAACGCTGAAGGGTTCTCTTGCGCCACAAGGAGGATTAGAGAGAGAAAAGCATTGTATTAACAAGCACAGGCATGGGGGAAAATAGCATGAGTGGAGGAAGAACAGGGTGGAGGAAGGGGAACAGACTTTGCCAAGCAAAAGGACTACTGGGGAAATGTCTTCTCCAGAAGGCAGAGGGCAGAGCCCAGGGCCGCAGCGTGCCTATGAGTCTGTGGGCATTGGGGAGACATCGAAGGGTTTTAAGCAGAATGACTGATCAGACATGGACTTGACACTTGAAGAAGCGTGGCGTGGAGGGATGGGAAGAGGAAATGAGACACAGGAGACCAGAACGCGCCTCTACTGTTTGCAATGAGCCTCTCTAAAAATGCATTCCTCCTGCGATGATTTGTTTGATTTCCTTCACAGCAACGGCATGATTTCCAGTCACAATAACATTCTCTGTATCTACACTGTTTTGACACATTTCTTTTGATGTAATGTCACCAAGATCACATTTTAAAGTTTTATTTGAATCAAAGGATTAAATACCTGCAAGCAGTACCTGGAGATGCCAACCAGTTCCTAGCGACAGAGTCTTTGCTTAGGAAATCCACGTAGGAAAACTAGAGATGAGAGAAACACTGTACGTGGCACACTTTTTTGTTTTTCTTTCTAATGATCATTGTGCTAATGGAGAAGGAGAGGACTTGAAAACCCAGGAAAAAAGAGAAATTCAGTGAAGCCTTCACCTGAGGATGTGACAGCCTAATGAACACCCTACACGTTTACTCGTTCAATACATACAATTATGTTTATGTGACAGACTGATTCTCACAGAAAACGGCACAGACATTAAGCTGTTGCCGGGAAATTTAGCACAGGAAGTGCCTTAGAACTCTCTGAGAAATGCTTCCTTGGTGTTGTCTGTTAGGAAATGTCATTCCTCCCCTGGATTCAATAACTGGCTGTCATCTGTGCTACACGGTTTTGGTGGGGGACGGGGTGCAATTTTTTTAATTTAATTATATTGAAGGAACATTGCCTCACTGTAAGTTTCAGGCATATATCACTGGAATATATGTGTGTGATACATTACGTTTACCTCCAACAGTTCAGTTCGTCTTTCTCCTTTTATTGATGACCTCTACCTGTTTAGCTAGTTCCACTTCCCTTTCCCGTCTTGTAACTGCTGATTGGACTTTATTGACTTCAAGTCTATTTTCCTTCGATGCCATTCATTTTTTTGCTTGCTTTCTCTACCACTCAGTGAAACCTGCCATGGTGCCATTAATGGACACCAGGACAGTGGCCCGCAGTGGGCCGTTGGTTACAGTTGTCCCCACTACACCGCTACAAATTACGTCTGTTGTGTCTTCCAGGTGTCTTAGCAATGATGTGCTAATTAATTAACATTTAATCATGCCTGGATCTGTCGTACTTGGCTTAGGCTGCTCTCTGCTAAATTAACTGAGATGATGGTAGCCCACGGGATACGAGCAAGGCCTTTCAGGGAAGCTGGCATGTGGGGAAAGGATGGTGAGGACTGCGTACCAACAAAAGGGAGAAGGGACTGCCAACTATGAACATAACCAGACGCCAGTGGCACAGCCTCTGCCGCCAGGTTAGCAGCACAGCAGAGATGACACTAAGATCTACTCTGGCCTGACCTGGAGGCAAGGTGGACATCAGAATCTGGTGACAGATCAGAGAGCTCCTCTTGCCTTATTCCACTTGACTCTGAAGGGGGTAGTGATTTTTATTAAATTCACCCTTAGTGAACACACATTTTAGTGGGACTATTTTTAGGCTCTTTTTATTCAAAGAACAGACAGAGAAAGGGGCCAGTTGTGGTAAGTTAACAAAAGTGTTCAACCACACAGGAGATTATTAATCAAAGAAAGAAGAGGCCCAGGCAAGAGGCAACATGCTTCCCTTGCCCAGTATGAATATAAATGTATTTAATCATGGAATTAGGTTTGGCTGTTACATATCATCTTTCTGCTTCAACACAGCAGATCTGAAGCCCTAGACTGCAGATCCTAAGCTCTCAGAGGGAGAGAAGACAAGTATTTTATTTCCCAGAACTATTACCAGTAAAATAGATGGGCATAACACAGTCTGGTAGTAATTTGACTTTGCAGGCTCATCGCATAATCTGATTTCTTTCAAATAAAGGAGAAAGAGCTTCCTTATTCTGCAACCATTTATCACACAGTTTCGCTGTTACATTTCCATAACTTCTTTTTGGTATGCTTTACTATGGCTTATTTATTTCTTAGTTGACAGCTCCAAAAATTAGCAAGTATGGTCCCAGTGCATGCAAAATGCCTTTCCAAGTGTGCTCAGCAAACAAAAGACCAACGTCCTACTGTAATCCACCCCATCGCATTTGACAATGACCACGGCGACTGCCTATTCATAGTGTATAATCTCGCCGTTCTCTAAACCATCCTACACACTGCAGCCATATTTTCAAAACGTATCTTATGTTGTTCAACTGCGTAAGACTCAACTCTTTCCATGGCCTACAGGACCTGTATGTTATGGTCCTATTTATGAGTTCAGACCTTGAAGATGCTTCTCCTTCCCTTGCCTACCAGAGGTGCATGCCCTCGCTTCCAGTCTTAGAAGTGTGTGATGTGGCGTAACCTACGTCTGTCTTCATAGTACTGTCCATGGTCATATTTCAGTCTCAGCCCACATGTCACTTTTCCAAGACATTTCTAACACTCCATGTTAAAAAAGGTCCTCCTGCTAAATACAATGCATGCATGTCACCAAATTTATTATAATTTGAATTTTTTTTCCCATGTGCTTTGGGTTTATTGCTTTCCTTCCTACTACACCATCAGACGAATGCCTGCTTTTAGTCACCCTTGCCTCCTCTGTGCCGATATGCTGTCTCAAAGGCAGGCTCTACAAAGAGTTGTAGAAAAAATAATAAATTAATAAATGAACTAATGAAAGGAAGAAGAAAAGTTAAGGTTAACATGCAAGTCTGAGCAGCATCTGATATAAATTTCCAAGGTTCTAGCTTCAGAAATTAGCAATATTGCCAAGCAAGCTAAAAGAAGTCACACATATATTTGAAGCTGTCTCACAGAAGCCATCTTGAGATAAATTGAATCTGAGTGTTGGGAGAGAGCTGAAGTCTTCTCCAGTGCAGTGATTTTCAAATCATGGATCACAATTCATTAGTATTTGGGTTTTGGAATCAGTTTGCCTGGCTGTGACAAGAAATTAAAAAAAAAAAGATAAAATGGCTTGAATCACTTTGAATAAATGCTATTTAGCATGTAAGGCAACATGATATTTATGAAACTCTTGTTTTTGTAAATACATTGTATGCCTCTGTGAGTAAATCTACTAGAGTGTGATGAAAAATACCTTTCTTTCTATGGGTTGCTGTCAAAAAATCTTGAAAACTTGATTCTCCAGAGGCGCCTGCTTCCTGTTATAGAAATACTGTGCCAAATTCTCATTCAAACTGAACGTGAGTGAGTCAGTTCTGCTATCTCCACATAGCAAAGCAACAACACTGAAATGAGTGATGCTCTCACTTCTAAAAGCTCTTCGGTTTTGATGAAAAAGACTGATTCATTAAAGACCAAACCAGTTAAAAAGACAACTAAGGAATGTACAAATGGAAAATGCATAGACTTTATATAGAACTGGGTTTATGTCACATGCGAATGTAAATGTAGAGAAGTCCCTTCAGGAAACCAAAACTCAGGATATCTGTATATTGGGGATAAGTGTATGTACCATGTGGCACAGAGCAAATTAGATATATAGTTTATAAAATAATTAGCACAAAGCATGGGGCACAGAATAGCAGCAAAGAACACGGTCTTGGGTCAGACTTCATATTCCAACTCTGTCTCTTAACCTATTACAAATGGAGCAAGTTACAGAAGCTCTCAGTATCTTCCCCTATCATGGTACATACCTCCTAGGCCTGCTGGGAAGAGTGACTTAACATACAAAGTTATAAGACAGTGCCTGGAAGACAGCAAGTAGTCGGTGTTGGTTATTATTACAATTACCTTTATTCTTCTACCCAGGAATGTATTATAGCTTTGATATAAGCAGAAAAAATTATGCAGTTATTTTCAATTACTTTATGAGATAGTTATATGAATGTATGTGTTACTAAATTATTATAATCAGAATAGTTCCCATTAATTGAACTCTTACCAAGTAGCAGACACCATTCTAGGGACTGGGTATTTAATTGTTACTACCAAATTCTGAGGTACTTTCATTCATCCAAAGATTTCAGGTTTAGTCCTCAAAAAATTAGCAAACTAAATCCATCAACATATTCTAAAAAAATTATAAACCATAACCAAATAGGATTAATATCTGAAAAAAAAATCAATCTACCATATTAATAGAAAAAAGGACAAAACCTATGATCATCTCAATAGACAGAGAAAAGCATTTGATAAGATACAACATCCATGCGTGATAACAAAGTTGGAATAGAAGGGATTCTCCCTAGTCTGATAGAGGCTGTCAATGATAAAGCCTATAGTGAATAGCATACTTAATGGAGAAAGACTGAGTGCTTTCCCGCTAAGAGCTGAAATAAGGAAAAACAAATCATCTTTCACTTCTATTCGATATAGTACTAGAAAGTACTAGCTGATGTAACTAATCAGTAAAGACAGACATGCATCCATTCATCTATCCATATTCAAAAGAAGGAAAGAAAATGGTGTCTAATAACAAGATTCTTCACATAGAAAATTATAAAGGAACTGCAAAACACTATTAAAACTGATGACAAAATAACAAGGTTGCAGGATATAAGATCAATATACAAAAAAAAGTTTGCATTTTTCTACACAAGTAATGAACAATATAAAAGCAGAGTTAGAAATACAATTACATTCACAAAAGTATAAAAAAGAATAAAATATTTAGGAATATATTTAACGAAGAAATGCAAGATTTGTATACAGAAAATTGCAAAACTTTGTTTATAGAAATTAAAGAAGATCTAAATAACTGGAGAAACATTCCATGATCCGAAATTGGAGCACTCAAATATTGTTAAGATGTCAATTCTACCAAAATTGATCTATAAAGTCAACACAAGTACTAAAGAATTCCCAGCATTTTTTGTTTTTGCGTAAATTGATGAGCAACTTCTAACCTTTACAAGGAATTGCAAAACACCTAAGATAAATAATTTTGAAAAAGAATAAACAGTGAAAATAAATTTTCACTTCACAATTTCTAAATATACTATAAAGCTGTATTTATCAAGACAGTGTGGTACCATCATACAATAAATATATACATCGAAGAAACAGAATTCAAGTCTGGAAATGAATCTTCATAGTCATTTGAATTTTGACAAAGGCATCAGGAATGAATAGTTGGTTTAATACATGATGGTGGGGCAATTAGATACCCACCTCCCAAAAAGATGAACTTAGACTTCAAAATCATACACAACAGTGAATTTAAATGGATCAAAGCCATACACGGAAGGCTCTACAATTGATTTATGATAATAGCTGCACCATTCAATTATTACTAAAGACCATCTACTGTATAGCTGAAATTGGTGAATTTTATGATGTAGCTACTATGCCTCAAAAATTGCTATATAAAAGAAGACATTAAGTGGAAGAGGGGGAGACTATATTAGAGAGATGCTAAATGTTTGCTTAAGAATCATGTGTTAGGAAATTGTGGAACCACGACAGCATTTAAACCTACATGCTTAACATACATGCTGTATGCTCAGCAAGTAATAAAATTTACAAGACGACAAGTAGCCAAAGCAATAAAAGTCCAGGAAGGGAGGAGGAGAATTGTTTAAGTGCCCTTCAATTCTCCAAGGTCAATTTGCATGCCTGTTGGGTAGTCTCAGTCCAAGGGTGGCACATTTCTAACCTGCAGCCCGGTGTCTCCATAGAAGAGTTCTTTAAGGTTTTTGAGAACCAATGTTGTCCTATGCACTAAAACAAAAGAACAGTTGATCTATGTTTTCCAAGCTCTGAACAGAGAGGGCTCCCAGCAGGCTTTTCACAGTGATGGAAAAGCACTAGCTCTTGTGAGAAAAGAATTCTAAGGAATCGGCAAAGAGGAGGTAAGGGAAGCCTGTCCCATTAGTTAAGTAAAAAAATAAATTTTAAAACTTTCCTTGGGAGCAAGAGCCTAACATATTTCTCTTGTGATTCTGCAGTATTTTCCAAAGTGTATTGGGTATGAAATTCATAAATGATAGACTCAGACTTTCATTATTTTACCTAATTCATTTGTCATGGCAACACAGAAAATCAAGGTTAGCAAAGTCGGATTTCAACAGTTTTAAAAACTATTCCTATTTGTTGTTGTTAGTGGTGGTGGTGATGGTGGTGATGGTGGTGATGGTGGTGATGGTGGTGATGGTGATGGAG
The DNA here is from genome assembly GCA_004363575.1 of Solenodon paradoxus. Lineage (NCBI taxonomy): Eukaryota > Metazoa > Chordata > Mammalia > Eulipotyphla > Solenodontidae > Solenodon > Solenodon paradoxus. The sequence goes on from RJWH01000574.1 coordinate 134,639, forward strand.
GCGGAGGTGGTGGTGATGGTGGTGGAGGTGATGGAGGCGGATGGAGGTGGTGGTGGTGATGGTGGTGGTGGAGGTGGTGGTGGTGGTGGTGATGGTGATGGAGGCGGAGGTAGAGGTGGTGGTGGTGTGTGACTGAAATACCAACACACAACAAGCTGAGGTAAAAGAAAGGTTAATGGCTTAGATAATACTCACACCAACTTGAGACAATAATCAAAATTCTCTGCTATAAATTTAGAGGAAGGGAATTTGCAATCTAAACAAGTGTGACTGCTACTGATGAATGTGTTGGAGTGAGAGCATCCCCATCCCGATGTGCTGAGTGTGACAGCTGATGAAGACAAGAACAAGAGGCCACTCTCACAAGCTCTGGGTGAAGAGTTAACTGGGAAAACTGAGGACTATGTGGGAATACTTCTTAGAAAAATAGATACGACTTTTAACCCTGTAATTTTACTACTTGGAACAGCTAATATACCAAGATGTACTTATAAATATGCTCATTACATCATATAAAACAAACAATTTGCATGCTTATCTATAAGGGAACACACAAATTATTGTTAATCCATGCTATAGGCTATACAGCAATTTTTTAAATGAGGCCAATATTTCCTGATATAAGTATCATTAGAATATTACACTATGAAGACAAAGGAGTAGAACAGTGTTTATATTATCATAGACATCATATATAGATGCTTATCAGTCATAAAGGAACATGCTAGAAAAGGACATGTACATACAACCACAAAAGGAAAAGATACATTATAATCATATTAACATATATTATTATGTATTTGGAATTTTTTCTGAAAATAAAATGACCAGTTCTCTAAATGGAAAGTTTTAAGTCATTTTAATGCTTTTTTATATTTAAAACACATAATATAACAAAACTATTTCCTTCTTTGATGTCTTTAATATATGTTGCATCACCAGGAAATGAACTAGCACATATTAGTCAGTTTTTAATATGTGAAAATTATCTAAACTGGTGGTTTTCATCATATACTCAATGTTCTTATTTGATTGTTTCACAAAGCCTTCTTTTTATAAATGAACTTTCATAGACTTTGGGTCTCATAAATGGATTCAAACAAGGTCCACATATTACCCTTGGTTATGTGCCTTTAAAACCTTTCTGTAGCATACCTGACCAACTCTTCTTTATTCTTTGTAATATCTTGTTAAAGAAATCAAATCATTTTTGCTTTAGCAATCCCACAGCCTAAAATTGAGGCTCACACTCATGTCTTTTTACATATTCTACAACACTCTCTATTTCGTGAAAATTGGTGGTTAGATCTCAAGGCTTGCTCAGATTGAAGTCTGATTCCAGGGTGAGGGCAAGACTATTCCACAGAGGGCAGTGAGTACTGCTTTATAGGAGGTATATGATTAATAAGTTATCATTTATGGTAGCATCAGCTGTTAATGATCTGAATGCCTACATCCAAAACACTCTTTAGAATTTGTGATATTTTAATTCTATCATTTTGACTTTATTTTTTTGTTTTTTTTTTCAGCTAGAGTATTCTTAGAAAGAGAAATTGGCTTTCATCAATTATTTGGTTACCTTGAAGTACAGTAAATATGCAAAAGGTAAAATAAATAATTCTTTATTTAACGGCTTTCAAAATGATTTGTTGGTTTTCTGAAACTCTCCAAAAGCAATTGATAAGTTGTTTTTAATATCATTGGTCTGATGTTATCACTCTTACTGATGTTCATTCAGTTCTTGATGTTTGTTCTTCAGTCAGTGAGAACATAATCAAGTTGGATAAAGTGTTGCTTTGACATGACCTTAGTAGGTTTTCATAGCTTTCTTATTTTGTTATATGAAAAGGTATTCCTGGTTATGGCAGGCATTTCCTCCTTTGGGCTACTCACTGATAGAAGTATTTGCTGCATTTGGGTTGCTATTGTTACTAAGTCTTTTTAGTGGACAGAGCTAGAAATAGATATTTAATTTAAGTATAAGTATAATGTATACATTGCACATAAATGTAATTTAAGATAAAGATATCACAAGCCCCATAAAGATGGCTTCAATTTATATTTAATATTACAGAAAATCTTAATTTCCTCAACATTATACCAGTAACTCCTTTCTCCTTGGCTGAAAATCCTGTTTCTCAATGACACCGGCATACATACTTGTTTGCTTTATTCCATCATATACACAGCACTCTTAGAATACCAACTGAAACATTACCTCCAATATGCCATTACTGAAAACACCTTTAAAATATTTTGCTGTTCTTTTTTTTGGTCATTAGGTTGTATTACATTAAAGATACAAAGTTAATATTTTTAAGTCATTTGGAAAAGTTCATTTTTGTGTGTTACACCATGAACTGGGTATATACCTAAGTTTATTTTTTCATTTTAAATACAACCTTTTGGAATTGTTTTTAAATTTTAGTTTATAGTTATATAAAATATTTATGTCTTCAAAGACAAATCTGCAAGACAAGATATTGAGAAAAATCTACCTGGTATCTCTCTCCATTTTTCTCTAATCCCTCCATTACTCTATTATCACTTCAAAAATAATATTTATTGTGGTAAAACCTTTAAAACATAATAGTTATGATTTTAATCACTTTACATGTACAATTCAGTGGCATTAAATGCATTTACAATATTGTGCAACCATTACCATTATGCAGCTCCAAAATATCTCTATAATCACTAAACAGTAATTCTTTAGTCTCTATCTCCCCAACTTCCAGTAACCTTTAGTATCATGTCTATGATTTGCACTCTAGGCACCTCATGTAAGTGGAATTACAAAATATTTGTCCTTCTGTATCTGCTTTATCTAATCTCGTTTATCATAATGTTTTCAAGGTTCGTACACGTTATAGCATGTATCTAATTTCATTCCTTTGAGGCTGAATAAGATTATTCTACAGTATGCATATAACACATTTTTATCCACTTGTTTAGGGAAATCTGGACTGTTTCTATCTTTTGACTATTGTGAATGATGCTACTGTGAACATTGGTGCATGAGTATCTGAGTATTTGCTTTAAATTATTTTTAGTATATACTTAGGAGTGACATTTCAGGATTGTATGGTAATTAGACATCTATCTATTTGAGGTACTGCCAAACTGTTTTCCACAGTGGTTGCACCATTTTACATTTTCATCAGCAATGCATAAAGCTCTGATTTCTCCACATCCTTTCCAACACTTATTTTCCATCTTCTGTAATGGTAGCCATCCTAATTGGTGTGAAATAGTATGTGACTATAGTTTTAATTTGCATTTCCCTAAAGTCCAGCGTTGCTGAATATCTTTGTATGATCTTTGATGTTTATCATCTTTGGGAAGATAACTATTTAAATATTTTATCTTAAAATTGGATTTTTAAAATTATTATTGAGTTGCAGGAATCCTTTATGTGTTCTAGGTCCAAGTCCCTTATCAGATATGTGACTTGCAAATAACTTCTGCAGTTTGTCTTCTCATTTTCTTAATGGTATCTCTGAAGCACAAAAGTTTTTATTTTGGTGGTATACAATTTATTTTTTTCCCTTTATTACTTGTGCTTTCACAGCTAAGAAACCATTGTCTAATCCAAGGTCACTCCTATTTTCTCTTCAAGTAAGTTAACTTTCAGCTCTTACATCTAAGTCTATTATCCATTTTGAGTTCATTTTTATATATGGTGTGAGGTAGGGATCCAACTTCATTCTTTTGCTATCTAGTTGTCCCAGCATCATTTGTTGAAAAGTCCTTTTCCCCTTTAAGTTGTCTTGGCACATGGTCAAAAAGTCAACTGACTGTAATGTTAACTGACTAAGTGTGAAGGTTGAATTTTAGACTCTCAATTCCATTCCACATCTATCTTTATACCAGAACCACATGGTCTCAATTACTGTAGCTTCAGAGTAAGGTTTGAAATCATGAATTATGAGATCTCCAACTCTGTTCTTCTTTTGGAAGACTATTTTGGCAATTTCCTTGATTTAGTGGATTTCAATTCTCTTGTTTTATTTTAGGATCAGCCTGTCTACTTTTACAAAGAAGCCAGATGGGATTTTGCTAAGGATTGTACAGAATTTGTAGATCAGTTTGAGGCCATATTGCTTTTTCCGCATAATAGTATGGACTGGAGAATAGACCATCTAATAGTACATAGGGATATTTCTCATTCCTTCTCTTACCTGCATTGTGCTGCATTTTTATGGATGGCTTGTGTTTACTCAACCTGTTCCCAAAGGACATTCAGTGTGTTTCCAGTCTTTTGATGTTCACTCATACAGTAAAAGTGAAAAACTTTATGCATGTTCTTTTGGTATTCTGGCTAATCTAACTTTGGGATAGGTTTCTGAAACTGGGTTATAAGATAGAAGTTTGTTAAAACAAAAGGTTAAGATTTATGGATATTTTTCTTAATATTGCCAGATTTATCTCCACAGAGGGTATATCACTTTGAGTTCCCACCAGCAATGTAAGAGAGTACCTTTCCCCCACATTCTCTTTCTAGAGTATCTTGTCAAATTTTCAGAAGTTTTCAAGTTCACCAAGTCCAGCTACACACAAACACAATTTGAAGCTTACAAAGTGATTTCTTCTCTGTCTCATGAGTAGCCTTACAAAGTTCTTCAACGGAAAAAAATACACCTTAAGTGCCCTCATCAAAATATTCTCATCCACTCGGTACCTCTTACGGGTTTATCTAGAGTAAATTCCCTAAAATTTGTAAGGATGTATAACTTAAAGTTTATATATATATATATATATATTGTTAGTAAATAGAATGAACTTGAGGAAAAACCACATTAATGGATCTAGAAAATGTTCTTAAAACTTCCTTTTTATCCAGAAGAAATTTTTATATACATCTCAAGAGATATAAAACTCTTCATCTCCCCTCTACTTTAGTCTTTTATGATGTCTGCTTGCTAAGCATGAATTTGATGTTATTCCTTTGTGCCCCCTTCTCTGAGCTTCCACAGCACCCCTCCTTTTCTCTATGGTAGAACAATCCAGAACCTAGCTATGGATGGTTGCACTGTATTATACTATGTCATAAGTATTAATATTCATTGCCTGAATTGCTAATTTGAGTGAACACTTGAGGATTTTGTGTTTTGCTCATCCCTGTACCCATCAGCAACCCTGGTCTATAGCGTGGTACATAACAAACACTTGCTTATTTAATGGTCATTTGACAAATATTTATTGTATATTTATTTACTTAGGTACTTAGGATAAAGAAGTAAATCAAAGAACATAGTTTTTCTAAATGTCTGGGTACAAGTAAAACATTCTTTGGATCATTTTCAAAGTTTTATTAATATTGTACCTAAAATGAGAGATCATTTTGTCTCATTTATCTGCCCAAATAGTTATTTATAATTTAAGGAAATTTTGAAGTAGGCTTACAACATTCTTGTTGTATTTCATTTTAGATTGTAAATTTAATGGCATGAGCACTGTATTGACAATTATATTTTTATATAACAACCATTGCAGTATACTCTTAATATTTGCTTAATAATTATTCATAATTATTAATAATAAAAAAGAACATAATTTCTTCTTAAAGCTAATCATCTATCAAAGATAAAAGATATTTATGTGAACAATTATGCAGTTATAAGATGTTAGGACTATGAAAGAAAAGTGCAGGATAATATGACAGGAATGAATAAATGGACCTAATTTTGATTATCAGGGGTCATGAAAGTTCCAAAGAATATAATGCTCATACTCACCTGATTCAAACCATACACCATAACCTTAATTAAAATGAACAAAGACCTGCTACTTATACAGTGAAATGGATTATGGGCAATTTTTTTAAGATTACACATAACAGGTTACAGATTATTTTCCTGATTTTCTGATATAGTAGCTGATTTTCCTCCAACGCTGCCTTCTGGACAGAGATTTGCTCACTCTTGTGACTGGCCAGTTCATCTGTACTGGCCTTGGAGATGTTATTTATGAAGCCTCTCTGGGGGATATTTGGCTATTATTATTTTCTACAGACTCTCTTGATAGTTACCTCACTGAATAATGTAGTCACTAAAGAGGCAAAGGGGAATGACAACATCTTGATATGGAATAAAAGGAAAAGTCACACTGGGATGATAATGAGGAACAATTTACTCAGACTCATCACCCATAGAGTTTATCAAGGGTCCATAAAAGAAAAAACAATGAGATGATAATAACTTTTGTGCTTCATGAGAATCACAGGCCAACTGCAGAAAAGACAATCTAAGTGGGACAAGTCTGAGTCATGGATGGGATGGCAAGCACCACTTGTGACTCAGAAAGTGGATGGGCAGGCTGTGACTGGGATGAGAGAGGCCTCAGATATGCTGAGTCATGCATTGTGAAGGGACATTTCTCCAGAGTGGATGAAGTCGTGAGATGGAAAGTTAATCTGGCACAGGGTATTGTCTGTCCCTCTGCCTCTCTAGCCAGCAAGGCAATTTATTTCCTTACTGTTGGATTCGTCTGCACCTGGGCCAGGAGAGAACTTCCCAGAACTGCTACCAAATATAGAGATTCTTCCTTTAGCCTTCATGCCCTCATCCTAGCCTCACCATATTAATGCCTCCCACCTTCCCGTACCTGACTAGTATTGACAGTCAAACGAGACCCACTACATCTTCAGAAGTGTTTTGATCTTTTCCGCCTCTTCTCTCATCGCATGCAGTTCTTCTATCTATCTCTCCACTATCACCCAGTTAGAACTCTACCAGGGAAACAGAAAATAGCGTTTTTCCCCACCTCAAGGTGGAATATTAAGTTACAAGTGATGATTTTGTTTCATAAAAAAAATGATCGTTTATAATGTTAAATGGCCATTTAATTTGTTAACATTTGGTTTTAGAATTTTCAAATTAATTCATCTATGTAAGTAATACTAAAATATTAGTTAACACTGAAGGTCTAAGATTTTGGGGGTGAAAATTAGAATCCAGAATTGCCATAACTTTCTGGTTTGGGCAAGAAACCAAAGCTCTCATCTTTAGCTTACTCATCTTTATAAAGGGGAATAAAAGGGGAATATATGCTAATTCCTACCTCAGAGGGGCACTTGTGTTTGAAGATATGTGAGATTATGCATGTAATATTTTAGCATAGCTTCTCAGAAACAGTTAATTTTCAGAAATATTAGCTGTCTTAAGATTTCTGATTTCCTTGTTTCCGCCAAGAACCTACTTCTCGACTCTACTTTCTCAAAAGATCCTTTTCCATTCATCAAACCTTGTTACAGTGAAGATATGGCTCCCAATCAAACTCTAGTCCAAGTGAAAACATATCTACATGCTTTAACATAGCAACAAAACCAAACCAACATCTGTTAAGTGCAACTTAAGGAGAAAAACACAAAACTGTGCTGATTGAATTTTAAGTTTATAACCACAAGTCTCAAACACTTAGAAATTCCTATTCTCTATTAACATCATGCTTTCATTCACTGAGCAGCTCCTCTCCTCAAAATTCCCTACAATATGCTCACTCCTTTCTCTCTCTCTCTCTCTCTCTCTCTCTCTCTCTCTCTCTCTCTCTCTCTCTCTCTCTCTCTCAGTAAAGGTGCAGGAAGGAATGAAGGCAAGTAGGCAGACAGGCAGCAAGAGAGAGGAGGAAGCAGTACTTCTTATCTATACAGTTTTTCATCCTGGTCCCACCCCACTTACCCTGATCCCAGGATGTGAACACAGGTCCATGGGATATGTAGATTTGGCTTCTACAAGGCAGCACTCCACCAGGGTGTGCCATGTTGTTTTTCCTCCCACTCTCATTGGCAATGGATGATGTCATGAATCACAGGGGTCAAATGCACGGATTCTTCATCTTCCCACCAACACATGCACTAGTTTACAAATATACACATGTGCATACTCTGCCTTCTCTCCAGCAGAGTAAAAGAAATAGCTCCTACTTCTACCTAAGGCCCTAAATAACATCCATCTTGTCATCTTCGAGATCTCACTGTGGCAATCTCCTTTCCATACTACATGACCAACTCTACTCAGTTGGTTGATGCTCTTTGGCATTCAGATTTGTTTATGCATATCTTAAAAAAACAGAACACAACACAAACAACTCTTGGACTCTAAAATCCAAAGAGTGGTTCCCACAGGGGACGGGGCAGAGAGAAACAGCTGGAAGGGCATCGGTTTGGAAGTGGGAAAGGCACTACCAACTGATAGTGGGCACAGTGTGCCTCGATGCGCATTTGTCAAGGAATGAAGTCAGATGCCTGAAGCTTGTGTTGCCAACACAACATGGCACAACAATAAAAACATTTTTAAGGTGAGATTTAAGAAAAAAACAAGACATTTATAAATAAAACTAGATAAGTAAAGTTGTATACAATAAATATTAAAATATATACTCTAGTATCCGGCGATAAATACAATTGGATAATAAAACATGTCCAACCAGAATTTAAGGTTGTTTTAAAAGATTTGTGAATCAATTAAGTTAGTTTACCACATATTAGAAATGATCTCGATATACAAGAAAACACACCTGACAAGATTTAACATCTATTCCTTATTAAAAAATATTAATAGCAAAGTAGAACTGAAAGGAAACTTTCTTATTGTAATAAGAGATATTTACAAAGAGCCTATAGAAGATATGATATGAAATTTTGAATTACTGAAAACCTTCCCCATGAAATCAGGACAGACAGACATGAACATTTACCAGATGGAACACTGTTTTCAATGCAAGAGCAACTAGGCATGAAAATAAAAGGTTTAAGAAGATTGGAAAATAAGAAATAAAATTGTCATTATTAGTGACATAATATTGGAAATCTAAGTGAATGTACAAGGCAACTAATAGAATTAATGAGAGAATTTCTCAAGTTCACTATACGCAGTATTAAAACAAATTATATTTTGATATAAGCAACAAATTACCCAAAAAACCCCAAATTTTGTTAACTAATTACTGTCTGTAGTCATATAAAAACCTTAAATGCCTTGAACTAAATCCTATATCTACTGGCAGGCTACATCTCTACACTAAAAACTATAGCCAAAGAGAGAAATTAAGATAAATATACATATATATGATAGATTAAAAAATAGATAACTTAGGAATTAGAGAGTTTAATCACTTAAACATGTTAATCCTTCCTGAATCTACAGATCACTGTAACCCAATGTAAATACTAACAGCTTTAAAATACAAATTGGCATGTTGATTATGAAATTTATATGGAACTGCGAAGGACCAAGTATATCAGGATAATACAGAAGAATTGTTTCACTCAATTTTTTTCCAGAATAAAGATGCAGTAATTAAGAGAATGAGATAAATGTAAAGGCACACAAGTACCTCAACAGAACAAAGTCTAGAATTTCGCACATACATGGTGACTTGAAGACTAACAGATATGTTTTTATGGTACAGTAAAAGAGACTCTTCGATAAATGGTGTTGGGTTAATTAGAAACCTATTTGCAGGCAAACTGAATCTTGACCCCGTATTATGGCTCTACCTGCAAAGGCTTCTAGGAGACAGGACAGAAATTTTTCACCTTGGCATATGCAAAGATTTTACTGAACAGGATACGGAAAGTATGACTCCTGAAGGAAATGACTGATGAATTATATCACATGTAAATTCAAAAATTTTAATTGGGAAAAATTCATTATCAGAGTGAAAAGATTTGTCATAGATTGGACAAAGAATGTGTATTCAACAAAGCGCTTAATAAAGAACTTTCATGGAGTCAAGAGGAAAAAAAAGCACTCACTAGGAAGATGAACTGAAGACGTGCCTTTCTCAAAAGAGGATTCCAAATGAACATTAAGCATATAAAAACGTGCCCAAACTCATGTCACAGAGAAGTGCAAGCTAAAGCCATAAGGAGCTATGTTTCTACATTCACTGGATCACCTGTATGTAAAGAAACTGACAATACCAAATTTGGGTGAGGTTTTAAAGCAACTTGAATTCTTATAGAATGCTGATATGCATACAAATTGATACAACTTCTTTAGAAAAGTCTTTGCCAGCTAAACATACATAAATTCTAGGACCTGGTGATTTTAGTACTGTTTATGCCCTCAAATATGTATGTTTTATTTCCCCAAAAAGTCCAGACAAGGGTGTTACTAGTAGCACTCAGGCTGGAAATAACCCAAATGCCCATCAATAGTAAAATGGATAAATGCACCCAAAGAATAAGACAGAGAAACGGTAGTACACTATTGTTACTTGTGACAAGACGGACAAATCTCAAAATAGAACAAAACCCACTTTGTACAGCACCCCACCGCCCCAAGCTGGAAAATAAAATTACTTCCCATTTTCTCATCAAGGCACTTCCTCTGTCTTTTGTCCCACCATTTAGAGTTGGCTCTTATCAAGGTCATAATAGTTTTATCCTACCAGGTCAGTTCTTTCCGAATAATTCTTGATCTCTCAAAAGCACTTTGAAAAAGTGTTGTGCGCCTTCCTTTCTGAAATACCTTTCTTTCTAGGTTCCAGAATGCCACAACTTCCTGATTTGTTTCTAACTTGTGGGCTAGCTTCCCACCTGTTTCTTCTCTAGCTAGTTTCCCAAATCTCCATCCTCTGTCAAATCTATCAGAATGCTCTAGATCTTTAGTCCTTGGCTCTTTTCTTCTATCTCATCTCTCTCCAAAGGTTCTCCCTTCAAGACCCTGGTTGAAATAGCACCCACAGGCCAATGATTCCTCTAATTGTGTTTTGTTGAACTCCTGGGATACTGGACTTTTCTGATGAGTTTCTCTTCTAAAATTCACTAGCCATTCAATATTCTATCTGGATGACTGAGCTGTGCCTCAAAATCTGCACCATTAAAACCGACTTCTTGATTTCCACATGAATTTGCTCCTTTCAGATCTCCTCACAGTGAATGACACAATCAGTCATAAAGTGGTCAACAACCAAGGAGTTGCTATTAGTTTCACTCTTTTTCTAGCCGGCTAGGTATGTTTTCTGAGCAAGGCCAATTGGATACTCTGGGAACTTTGAAACTTGGGTGGGAGACACAAGGATAGAAAATTGGTTGGTGCTGATTCATTCCCCCTAAGACAGCCTTGAAAGCCTATCCATCAGTGCCTGCTACCTGGCTCCTCAGAACTGCTCTTACTCACCTTCAGAGACCTGCTTCAAGAGCTTTATGTCTGAGGTGGTAAGTGACCGTTCTGTCCTTCCACCAAATTTATTTTTATCTTAGATAGCCCCTTGTGCTGTTTGCAATAAAGGAATCCTTTCTAGTATTTGGATAAATGAATGCATGAATGTCTGCATTATAAAGACAGTTTTCTGTTCGTCATCCAGTCACCAACAAAGCAGGAAACAATTATCATGTCCTGACCACACAAAGCAGTTGTCTGCTGAATTCCTTTTCACAGACTACTGTCCCTTCTTCTCCACTTATCCAAGCTCATCAGGGCCAGATCTAAGGCAAGTTCTTCTTATGACAACACTGGATAATTCCGGATAAACTTCCATCTCAAAATCATGAAGTACCTCTGTTGCTAAGATAAAACAGGACACTAGTTAAAGCAGCTGAGAGGCAGACTTTAGAAAGTGATATTCTATTGCAATAGGAAAAGAGTTCAGTGAGAAGTGAACAGATTTATGCAGAAGTGACTGGCATTTTAAAGGGATTTTAAGGGAACAGTGAAGAGGGGATGAACAGGGTTTCCAGAGAGCCTGGGAAGTAAAAAATTAGACAGGAAGAGAGGTTGGCCCATGTGAAACATCTGGACTTGTTAACTGGCCTTTATCAAGGTTAGGCTCCTCTCCTTCCACAGAGGCCAGGAGACAGAGGCCCTTGTCTTTACATGTTGCTAGAACCATGCATTTGGTAGCTTTGCATTATCTCAGGTAGGCATTTTCAGGGATGTTAAGAACACCCTAAAGATATAGCCCTGAGCTGCTACAAACTGTGTTAGAGTTTTGTTCAAGTCTTATCAAGATTGAGGACCAGTAGAGAAATGGGTTGAGAAGCCTGGCTGGAGTATGGTCAGGAGAGATTCACAGTCAACAGGTGGACCCAAGGTAACCACCAGAATCCTTAAAACATGGACAAGCTGCTGGCTTTGAAAATGGAGGAAGGCGATGAGGACTAAGTACTGCAGGTGGCCGAAATGGATTCTCTCCTGGAGATTCCAGAAGGAATGCAGATGGGGCCAGCAGCTTGATTTTAGCCAGTGAGACTGATTTTGTACTTCTTACCTCCAGATTTATAAGACAGCATATTTGTGAGTTTTTTAAAAAACTTTTTGCATTCTTTTAAAGAGGTAAAAATTTATAGTGAATTGTATAGATATTAAGTATAAATTAATGAACTTTGAAAAATATAGAACCTCTTATAAGCAATACCATAGTAAAGATAATAGTTCCAGTACTCCAAGTAGTTACCACATGTTACCTATCAGTTAACCTCTACAATGCATAGTCTTTGTTGTATATAGTTTTGTCTATTTGGGAACTTCCAGTACAACTAATCCAGAGTAAAAGGGAAATAATGTCTTCATTATGAAAATAGCTTGAACCTCATAAATTCCAATTTTTTTAAGTCACTAAATTTGTGGAAATTGGTTACAGCAGAAATTAAAAAAAAATCAGTCACTTATGAGTGATGAAAGAATGGGCATTCTTTCTATATTCCTATACTTCTATATAAAATGTGTTTTATATTCAAATTATTTAAATATTTAAAAATATTAGAACAAAGACTTGCTAATGGCCAAACCAGCCTAAGTTCAGGTACATTATCCACCTGGCATCTTCTCTGCTCTGGGGGCAAAGTGGAGGTTCTATTTCTGGGAGAGGCCTCACTGAGTTGTTTAAAATAATTCATGGGACATCTAATGGGTGAGGGGCTTTCCATACATATTCTTAATTATCACTCATAGCAGTACCTTCTGACGTGGGTGTTGCTATTATCCCTAACTATGGATGGAGAAACCCAAGTAAAAGATATAATGTAATTGCTAGGTAGGGTGTTTGCCAGGAGCCCAGAAGCAAGTGAAAGGGAACAGAGGAAGTCCTCCAATCAGAAGGAGGTAGACTGAAGTGGTGTCAATCTGAATTCCTCTAATCAGTTTAAAACGGAACCAGGAACAGATCAATCAAAACCCTTGTCCCACCCAGGATACCCCTCTGCGAGCATAAGGGTTGCCAAACTCCTTAAAAATCCCCAGCCTGAATCTCCTCGTGGCCTGTTCCCCTCTTGGAATATGGGCCCATCTCTTAAAGAGTGTACTGTCTTGAGTCTGCCTTGCTTTTGTTTTCAAATGGCTGTCCTAACTTCTTTGTTCCTGGAGTGGGTGGGTCTGACAAAATCTCTAGAAACACCAGAACCCTGGAGCGAGACCCACAAATCCTTGTGGTAAGAAAACAAGTTGCTCAACCATGTCAGTGCCAACAAGCTGTGTGAAATATCCCGAGTCCCAGTCACCCTGGCATATAAAAACAGCAATTCCCTCCCTTGTTACCAACACCATTTTGGCCTCAGTCCGCCTGTACTCAGGGGCCCTAATAAACCTCTGCTTGTCTGCTGACTGATCTCTTCCTACTTGATGACGAACCTAACAGTAATTTAGCTCATTTCACTCTGTGACTAAGTGGTGGAGCGAGGAATCAAACACAGGTCCCTCTGACCTCAGAGCCTGCAGAGACACTGAAGTAGGTGTGATTATGTGGGGATGTTTGTGAATGTGGTATGACAGGAAAAGAGCAATACACCAGAAGCTAAAAGCTGCTTCCACCACTAACTGACTGCATTCATTCATACTTACAGAACACTTACCATGTGCTAGGCACTATTATAGGAGCTAGGGAAAAAGACAGTGAACAAAACATGCAAACACACCTCCTCACGAAGTCTGAATTATCATGGGGTGTGGAAGACAATAAACAAAATAAACATTTCCATCCCTGCTTTGTAAGGGAGCTCCAAGAAGTTATAGGGATCAGGGATGGTACAATACAACAGAAAGAGCAGTGACTCTGAAGTCAGGATTCTTGAATCGGGTCCTGCAGTGACCAGTTCCTGGCTGTGTGACTTTGGGAAAATGACTTAACCTCTGAGTCTGTTTCTTCAGGTATTAAAAAGGGAATAATAATTGTTACCACCCTACGCTGTTAGGATGCATAAAGGAGACAATACATGTAAAACCCAGTCATGGCACCCCATTAAAAGGAAGTTATGACTATCAGCACTGTAGCACCAAACGTTACCCTGAGCTCAGTCAGTGACTGTAAAGGAACATTGATGCTGAGTCAAAGACGAAGGACGTTGCTTGCAGGGAATGCATTTATTTGGCTGTGTCCAGCCACCTGAGAGGGTCCCCTTGTCACACTCCCAGTCCAGGTGGTCCCTTCCAGCTAAAGCAGACAATGTCTCCTAATTTCCTGAAACCACGTGTGGACCCTGTCTGCTGACTGGAACAAGAGCTGCGTGGGGAGGAGGGAGAGAGCCCTGCGGGGCTGTGCACAGCTGCAGGTTTAACCTCAATTAACAAAAGCCACCTGGGGAGCACTGAGCTGGGCAGCACCTGGGGGGTGGGGGGGCGGTGATATTTGTTTGCAGCCTGTGGGTTGCCAGGCCTTTGTCAGCAGCCTTCAGGGAGATACTCACAGGAAGATTTTTATTTGCTTTTTCTGGATGCCTGCCTGGCTGGCAGCCTTCACTTTAAACATGGCCTACATCCCACAGCTGTGTTCCTGAGTGGGGCCAGGTCCTTGGAAAGGTGGACTTTTCATGCAGAATATTCTCCCATCCTTACCTCTGCTGCCCCCCAGATGAGTGGATGTCCTTCCCAGAAACCCTAAGCACACCCACACCTCCTCTTCCTACTGAGTCACCTCAGAGACATCTCACCGTGTTTACATTCACACGTCATGTGCTCAGGCTCCCACTCAACAGCTTCGTGGTGACATCAGACTGCTGTCTACTTGCTCCCCACTGCACCCCCAGCCTAGGGGGCTCTGTTACAATTAGGGTTGCCAGAGTTAGCACCACACACACATTGAGCAAAACACAAGATGCCCACTTTCAGACAAGTGGCTATCGAATCATTTTCAGTCGAAATATATCCCGTGTTAACACATGGGACATACACTGAAAACTGTTGGTGGTTTATCTGAATGTGGGACTGGAATCACGGATGGGGCCGGGCAGCCTCTCGCTATCAATGTTAGCAGCACTCAGCACAGCACCGTGAGATTCAGTGTGAGAGGGAACAACAGGAGAAACATCGGGTGTCACCAGGCCAGCGGGCGGAGAGAGCAGCATTGTTTGGAATAACAAGTTAGCAAAGAGCAAAGTCTCCAAATGTGTGGCAACCTTAAAGTCTCCGATCACCCTTGTTATTGTAGGATCAGTCACCCCCAAAATGTTCAGATTTCAAGATGTCCAGCTGTCTTGAGAGAAACTATTACCATCACCTTAAAGAATAAAGATCGTCCTGATGAAGGGTCCTCTCCAGAAAGAACATCGGAGAACCTTTCCTGAGACAGGGCAAATATCTAGAGGCAAGGTTTAATCACATGAAATCCTCCCCTATGTGAAGCCCCCGTCCTCTCTCTCTGACGCCCCATTCCTTTGCTCAGGATTCAAGTCCTGGGGATGTCTCACTTACTTCAGGACTTACAGGCATGTAAATTCTTCACATGTATGTCATTATTTTAGTCCTTTTATTAATCAGAATATGTTATTAATCGGAATATGTTAACTTGCTTGCTACTGTTAAGTTTCTGATGAAGTAACTATTTTTAAAAATTGCTATTTTTTTAAAAAAAGCCCAAAAGCAGAAATAGGCAAACTTGTGTGAGAAAGTAGAGATTCACAAATTGACTTGGTGCCGATGAAGAAAATAAGTGGGGGAATCTTCCCAGTAGCCCTACATTAAAAAAAGAAGAAGAAATAGAATGAAGTTAACTTTGCCTACGTGAGATGAGAGAGAAGCATAAAAGAGCAAAATGCTGTGTCCCTTCTGAAGAGTTCTATGTCTTCAAAGGAGAAAATTAGTTGGTTGAACTTTTGAAGGAAAATGTGACTGAATAAAGGGAGGCTCTGAAGAGAGTGTACCTGTTATTCTCAAGGTGGATTGAGAGGGAAAAAGGCAATTTGATGATTACTAAGGATGAGAAAGAAAGAGCTGCATCCTTTTAACTCTTTACACAGCAGAATTTTGAATAGGCCTCTTTAAGATACTGATTAAATACGCTGAATCTGAGCCAAAATTAGACTTTACCTTGTCTGAGTAGTACAGAAACTTTAATAGACCTATTTCCAAGTCACTCAGAGCCATCTTCTATTCAACTCTGGCCTAGTCTTGAACATTGTATATTAAATGAATTGGATTAATTAAAGATGGAGGGAAATGGTTTTTACGCCCTGATTCCTTCAGAGGAATGTTTCCTAAACACACAATGACATTTCAATTATTTTTCCATTAGTATTCTCTGAATGGAGACCTTTTTTCTTTTGCCTTTTTGAGTAAGTAAGAACTGCTTGGTATGCATATTTAAATATCAGTCTTACTGAATCAGCTTAAAGAACTGGCTTTTAACATAATGGATGCATTAAAATACAGAGGAAACTGAGAGCCACATAAAGACCTCCATGCACGAGAAAAGAGAAAGTCATAGATAATACAAGCTTCTCTGACATTTTCTCAGCCTTGGTTTATGATCATGGCTTTGAGAGCAGATCAGTTATTTAATACCTAGTTGCTCCAACTCTGCTAAAACACATTGGTGAGAAAGGTTGCAAGGTTCCTTTTCAAACTTACAGTATACATGTGGCTGCTTAAGAAGTCTGCTGCAAAAAACCCAAAACACCCCAGTTTTATTGCCAATAATTTTAAGGAGAAAATGATTTGCACTAGTTCTAGAGATCAATTTCATGCCAGCCAAAGTCCCTGCCCCAGAGTAAACAGGGGAAGTGTGTCTCCAATGAATGAAAAGACCACTGAATGCTTTCCTTGACAGACTACTTAATTATTATGCTTAAAAGTAACTAACCTCCATGATGAGCCAAATGGTGACAACCGAACCAAGCATTACTTACTGATGACGTAGACTCGGTCACTCCAAAAAATGCTCAAGTAAACTTTTTCCAAGATGTCCAGAGCAGGCTTTGTCTAATATATCTCACCTTTGATTGTGGGGCTAAAGGTCAATAAATGACCTGTAGTCTCCAGAGAAACTATTATCATTACCTTAAAGAAAAAAGATTTCCTGGACAGAGGGTCAGCTCCAGAAACAATCTTTGTACCTGATGACTCTGTCTTAAGGCAGGACGAACATCTAGAGGCAAGGTTTTGTCATATGAAGTCATTTCCTCACTTGAAGACCCTCTTCTCTCTCCTGTGACTCCCCAGAGAACACCAAGTCTTAGGACTGTCTCATTGAATTAGAAATGTACAGCCCTGTAAATTCTCCATGCATGTCATTAAATATGGTCTTTTCTCCTGCTAATTAGCTGATGTTAATTTATTTGATTGACTAGTCCAAGAAGAACCTTAGAGGAAGGGGGAGGGGGGTGTCCCCTGTGCCCCTATAAGAAAACACAAATTTTGTTTCATTATAAAATCGAAGATTTAAAGAGAATAGAGAACACCTGAATGACCTAATGAGGATTTTTTAAATGCACACCTAGCAATCAAGATGCATTTATGTAACAATATTTGGGGGTAGGAGATGGGGGTGTCTCCATTCAAAGGGCCAGTAAAATCACTCACCACAAATTAACTAGGAAAGGATGCTCCAGTCCCTGCATGATCTGAAGTTCCTTGAAGACATTTCTCACTTCGTTGCGTTCAACACATTTTTGTTTGTTCATATACTTCATGGCATACATCTTCTTGGTGTCATTCTTCTGAACAATGCAGACCTAATGGTGCAACAGAGTGAGGCAGTATGAGGGAAATGACAGATGATGGCAGGAGAGACAGAACAAGACTTGCTCTTTAGCGTGGCGTGGATGCCTTACAGTCGCAAATTCTCTGATGTTCAGGATGTCACATAATTCTGGCTTCAGTGAGAAAATATATTTTCTTCCTTTGCACCTGGTCAAGTCGTGAATCTCTACTTTTCCAGAGAAGTTTGCCTGTTTTGGGTTTTGAGGTTTTTGTTTTTATTTTTAAGTAGTAATTTGGAGGAATTTTCAAATAGCGAGTAACACCCCTTTTCCGTTTTGAGTGACTGAAATGAGTGTGGCTAGTCTTTCCAGTCGAACGAGACCACACAAAGCGTCTAGAAACATAAGTGATGGAGTCAAAAGGACTTTAATCATTGGGAAAACACTAAACATGATGTCCATATTTTTGTAATTCTTTTGGAGGCTCATATAATACCTGGCAAAGAAGAAGACATTAGATAACTTTAAAATGCCAAGTTCAATAAAAAAATATTTTAAAGTATGTCTTCACCAAGAAACTGATAACCAGGACTTACATTCAGAAGGGTCTTACAAAAACTTAGACTGGGTTTATGTATTTTTTTCATGGCAGGTTTTTGGAAATAAAAACAGTACAACTGGGGAAAAGAAAATAGAAGTCAATCAACTAATGAAATACGAATAAAAAGGAAAAAAACAGGTTAAGTGGCTTCTTTCCTGTGTGAAAGAATTTAGCTCTTACAATGACAAGATAACTGTTATCTAAGGTAAAGTTGGTCTAGTTTGAAAATGATCCTGAAATCTTACTGTTCAGAGCAAAGAGGAAGGACTAGATTTATCTGTGAGATTAAATGGATTTGATCAGTGTCTATTCATGATATGCCCACTGTCACATACATCCTCAAACTGTGGTGATAATTTTGCAACAATCCATTATAAAAACATCTGAATTATCATTCTTGTGGTCCCAGTACCTCTAGAGTCTGAACTCTTGAACACTCTCTGCCCTGAGCAATACAGTGGTAGTGACTGATCATTTTGGTTCTCACCTTCCCAAAGCTGCCTTTTCCAATGGCTCGCAGAATTTCAAAATGGTCAAAGTTGACTGTAAAACAAAAAGAGCATCATGAGCGACTATCAGTTATTCTTTAGTAGTGAATAAAATAGTAGACTGTGCTAAATCCAAGGATTTTGTTTAAAACAAAATTCCGAACTACCTTGAAATGCCCATTTGTTCCTTCAAGAAATATTTCTTGAACACTTATCCATTCATCAAAGGGTTGGAGGCTGAGGCTATATTAATAACAGAGTAGAAATGGAATCTCTAACCTTTACAAAGCCTATGGTCTAGTGAGGGCTCCATCTGGAGAGATGGATATCTGCTAATAAGGTAGTCACAGCAAAAATGGAGAATTTAAACTCCTATGTGTTAAGAAGAGAAGTGGCAGAGCTCCAGAAGTACATCACAAACATGGCAAAGTTGGGAGGAGCGCAGTGAACACAGGTATTTATGGAGACGTCTGGTGCTGTGAGCACAGAGCTCTACTGAAGATTGGACTTTAAAAATCTCCCTGCCCTTTGTCTCACTACAATCTCCCTTTTGTACCTAAATGAATTCAGTGTTCCCAAGCAGGAAACGATGACACTCATGAGTTAACAGAATGAGCCAATCCCCCAAACACGGCTCTCAGGATATATATGTGTAGTGAAGTCCACTGAATGGTGCTTTGAAGTTGAGATCTGTCACAGCTGCCATTTTAAAACTTCAGCAGCTAGAAACCACAGTCAATGGATGCTTCATTTTTGAGGTTGTGTGGTCTCTTGGCTCAGTGCTCATGGAATGCTTAATGATGACAAGGACAAAATATGAATTCTGCAGGCGGGTGACAATATTTGGTTTCTTGCCTTGTTGATCTTGAAAACATGTTCCTTGGTTTTGGAACAAAGGCATTAGATGAGGAAAATCCCAAATGAGGCATTTGAAGAATTTATTCAGAAAAGATGACAAAACACTAGAAACACTCTTCTCTTAAAAGGTCTATCTTATCTTTCTTTTCCTGGAATAGTTAGCTTCTCTTGAGGGAAAGAAATGAGTAAGAGGACTTCTGAATAAAGGGACTTCTGATCTCTTAAGGTCAGCTTTCTCAGCTTTCTGAGGGTCAAGACTTTTTTTAAGCATGACTTAATCATCACTTCCTCTTCAAATCTCCTAAATTACATTATTTCTAGCACAAAATCCATTTAATCATGTGAAGTAGCACGTATGTTAAAATAACCCTGGATTTAGACTCAAAATAACAATGTGGCTTGTAAGAGTCTAAGACCACATTTTTTATTTGTAAAAAGAGGGGGGACCTCCCTAGATAAGAAGAAAACACCTTTTATGCAGAAAGTGCTACTAAAGCTGTTTTTAAAATATAATCAAACGAATATAGACTCAATGATTTTGACTTTCTTTCATCCATTAAATCACCAGTTCTGTGAGGGCAGAGATTATATGTCAACTTTTTCCCCTGACTTCCCTGGCAACTCAAAGTTCCTGGCTTGAGGTAGTTGAAGGCCTAAATCTGCGCTTCCCATGGAGCTAGTATGGTGAATTTCCACATGATTAGTTCTCAGCAAATAAATCAAACTCAGCTGTAAGGACACAAAAGACCCTCTAAATAATTGTCTCTTGTAAATATGAGCAGGGTGCAATTTAGGTCTTCTAAGGAAGTGTTTTTCAAACTGAGTCAAGACCCACTCACATGTTATGTTATTTAGCAGTCTCATGAGAACCATTAACGGAATTGACTAAATTAGAAAATATCAGAAATATCTCCAACGTAGTTCAAAAGTAGTACTGCTTCTGAAGCTTGTTTGTTTCATATGTGTGTATTTCTGTATATATATATATATATATATATATATATATATATATATATATATATAAAACTGGCTCATGATTTTTTTCTATATATTCTTTTCTACATTCAAAATAACTTGGAATTCCTTCCTATCAGTTTTCTCTTGAGTTTCAAACTGGCATAACCAAAGCAATGATTTCCTCACACTCATTACCTGAAGCTGAGTCATATATATATTCTGTACCATGGAAGTGTTAAAAAAAAAAAAATGCTGGACAGAATTTATTTGCAAGTTCAAGATTTTATCCTGAGTAAATCCAGAAATTCACTGTGATTTTTCACTAGCAGCCTAGCACAGAATACTGAGATGGCATTTGACTCTCCCAAGCATACAGCAGGTACCTAGAAAGCATGAAGCTCCGTTGTGATATTAACCCAGTTCATGGACCATGTCCCTTTAGAAGTCATTTCAAGGCCTAATAAAAATAATAAAGGACTAGGAACCTGGTTGTTGATATGTTTCTCTTAGCAGAAATGCCTTCATTAGTGTCAGACCAGGTCCCAGAAAAATGATGGGTCTAAATTTTGAGAGAGAATACATCTTATTCATGCCTGTATTTCTAGTCAAGCAAAGAAAGAACAGATTCCAGTCTAATAAGGAGCATGCTACCTAAAGCCACTTCCATCTATAATAATACAACAAGGAGGGAAAGTCAGTTACACTAAAAGTGACTGAAAGAGAATCTCATCTTCCATCTGCTTGGTCCCTTCTTATAGGTCCAACATTGCATTACTGTTTAAGAGGAAGGCTGACTGAAAAGGTCACCAAACCTGAAGACAGAATTGTGGGTTATTTTGTCAACAGAAATACAATTGTATGAGAGATTACAGGGGTGTGGGGTAGCCCACCCACAGTGCACTCCGACCCCCTTAAAACTCTGAGAGCAGGTGCAGTAGTAACCAGTGGATTATGTGGGATTCTCAGACCAAGTGGGTCTGTGACCTGTCTTTGTATCAGCTATGAGCTAAGATTGGTTTTACATTTTTTAAGGATTGAAAAAAACACACACACGAAATATGCAGCCGAGACCATATACAAGCCTTTAATATTTAATAGCTGGCCCTTTTCAGAAAAACTTGGCAGCTCCTGGATGAAGAGCACACAGTCTATGGAGACAGACTATTTGAGTTCAAATCCCAGTTCCTACAACTAATGATTGTGTAATCTTAGTCATTTGCTTCTATGCGGTTATTTCATATATATATATATGATGGGAATAAAAATAGTATATAACATCATAGGGTTTACAGGAAGATGAAGTGAATTAGTATTTTTAAGATACTTAGAATATGAACTGAAACTACTTTTAATACTACAGCTAAGTTACTGCTACAACTGCTTCATAGGGAGTATAATTCAGAGTTCTCAGCAAATACCTCCATATGCTGCTATTAACATTAAATAACATGGAAAACTTTTTGAGCATTCCCAGACCCAAAAAATAACCTCGCAAATCATACAAAACAGAAATCTTCTACTTTCAGATGGTGGGGGACTTATGCATGTGAATAATTTCAGCATGAAACAATATGTATTAAGAGCCACGTGAATTATCCTACAATGATTCTCAAATGTCTGCCCATAGAAATCACACCAAGTACTTTTTAAGCAATGATATTCTTGCGCCTTATATGAACCAGCCTTGCAAGGCTGGACCTGGAAATCTGTATTCTTCTCAGGTCGCTAGGGGATTTTGATAAAACCTGCCTGAAATCATTTTGAAGGTCTTTATTTGAGATACAACGCTCATGCCATAAAGCTACAGAATTTCTAAGGTAGAAGAAATCTCCTTATGTAGAAGACAAAAGAGTTTCGAGGAGGGGCACCATTTCAAATGGGCCATGAAGAGTAGATAGGAGTTCAACAGGGACACCAAGCAGAGAAAGACAGGGAGGATGCACGTGCTGAGTAACCCAAACCCTGGGGTGAAGAGGCTCTCAATAAACATGTTAATTAAACCAATAGTCTTCATCTCCTGCTTTAACCCTTTCCACTGTCCCCATCCATTTGAAGCAAATTAATAATGATGTCTACAAATGGCTAATAATAGGTCTGTTACCTGCATTTTACAGCATAGGTCAGAGTTGATCACTCTATTCACTATTAAGTACAGGAACTTTCCAGGCACCTTGTATACATCATCTCAATTAATCCTCACCCAAACACCATGAGGTGGCAATTGCTCTTTTGCAGGTGACTTACAGAAACCCAAAAAGTTAAATCTCCCAGGGCCAGAACTTGAACTTAAACTTGACTGTGTGGTTCCAAGTTTTGTAGTTTGTTTTTTTTTTTTTGAAGCAAAAGTGCAGGGAAGAATGAAGGTGAGCAGAGGCAGGCATGCAGAGAGAGGAGGAAGCAGCACTTTATTTTATTTAGCTGTTTGGTTGTTCCCCCAGCTCTGGGATGCAAACCCCGATTCTTGGGATGTATACGGGATTACTCCAAGAAAGAGGGAGTGGACCCAGCTGCTATACCACCAGGGGGCGGCCCAGGGTTCGTGATTTTAATATTAGAGATGCGTCCTAGACATTCCCATATACAGTAGAGGGTGCTTGAGAGCTTGGATGTGACCGTACTACTTACTAGCTATGAACTTCAAATCATTTAACTTCTGAGCTTTAGTTTCTTCCTCTGTAAAATTTTGAACATATACAGTATCCCTTCTAAGGTTATTATGAAGACTAGGTAAAATAAACCATATCAAAGGTGCTTATCAAGTGTTTTTGGCAGAGTGTAAGAACTCAATAAAGGTATTAGTGGTAGTATTGCTGGTTTTGTTGTTAGTACTAGGTGAGTCACCTTGGCATCAATCCAGAACATTACATTCCTTGCCAAAACATTAGGAAATAAGACATTGGCACTTCACACAGGACAAATAGTGCCAGGAATTTAACCTCCATGAAAGCAGACACTGTGCTGTCCTGAGCATTTGGATGTACATCGCCTAGAACCATAGTGTTACAGAGAAGGTATGTGATACACACTTGTTAAGTGAAGGAAGGAGGCCGTGAAGCACCATCACCAAAGTTTTACAGAATACAGAGAGCTTTGGAGGAAGCATTGCTAAGATGCTCTCCTTCATGCTGATTTCCTAGCATGCATCATTTGCAATAGGTACCTCCTAAGAAATGTCTTACTCTACAACCTCCTATTGAGTGGCATCGTGATGAGCTAAGCTATACAGAAAATCTCCATTTGAGTCTTGTTTGAATACTACAACTTCATATTTCTCTGAGGACAATGGGTGTCTATCTTAAAAACCTCAAGGATTGATAGTCATTTTTTGAGTGCCTACTGTCAAGAACTGCCATTCTCCACCCCATTAGCTTCACAACTGTCACTACCCTAAGCAAGGACCTGGGTGAAATTGCCCCAGGAACTGAAGGATAATTATCAGCAGGAGTCAGAGCATATTTGCTTCGCCCGCATGGCATGATATCTTTTAACAGAAGTGAAAGCATCTCACTATGGCAACAGAATGGTGCCAACGTTCAATTCCAGCCTGCCGGAGATTTTGTCAGAACAAAGATGGCATTGGTCTTCTGCTGTCACTTTGCCCATTTTTAAGAGTGGACATCACATGATTTGGCAAGCATGGAAGGAAAAAAGGCAAAAATTTTGAGCTTTGGTTAAAAATACAGTTCTTTCTGGATTTTTCCAGTTTTCCATTAATTAGAAGAATGTGCCATCATCCTTCTACATTCCCAGATGAAAACAGTTATGAGGGAAGGTTCTGTTATACCCTTTGAAGACAGTCACACAAGGTGGGAAAGATGCTACAATCATTTCTGCAGAATCTATAGCTTTGTTGGCAAGTCAAACCAGCAAATACTCATTGAACATCAGTGTGCCCAGGAGACAAAAGGAACTTGGGACCACATTACATCCTTAGGAAACAGAGTCTGACTCATTCAGTAGTATTTGTTGAGAATACAAAACCTAGGCTTCAAATGGTCCTTGACTCATTTTAATTTTATTTTGCTATGGTGTAGATAGTTTTGGAATCAGGTCTTTCATGTTCCTAGAATTAGACTGGTACAAATAAACAAATACATAGGCAGATAATTAGACAAATAAATGAAAGCAATTCAATGTTAGTATTTGGTATAGAAAGAGAATCTCTGGATCTTTTGGAGAAGGGAGAAAGAATATCGAATGTGACATGACAGTTTTATTTCTTGAAGACTGAGTACTTTGATAAAAGATAAAAAGTGATTTGAGTCAGGATTGCATTGGAATCCTGGCTCTACCACTGATAAGACAGATGAAATTAGGAAATTTACCTGACCTGAGCTCCATTTTCCTATTCACTGTCAAAATCATTTTGTATATAAAACTGCTATGCTTTTGATATTGAAAAGTAAGAAAAGCAGGCACGCTCTGGTGGTTTAGTGGTTAAACTAAACCTTTGGTTAAGTGTAGTCCACAAACATCCCAATGACCTGGGTTCACCACCCAGGGCCAAGGGGGCCTAGGTGAACAACTAAATAAAATAAAGTGGCTTCTTACTCCCCTCTTTTCCTGCCTGTCTACTTACCTTCATTACTGCCTGCACCTTTCCTTAAAAAAAAAAAAGGCAAAGCAAAGCCCAAAAAAAATTCAGAAAAGTAGAAATGAAAATAATCATCTAAAGAAAACTATGATTAATATTTGACTGATTTGAATTTTTTTAATCAAAGTTTGTTTTCCATCTTCTAAAAGAACTGTATCTGATAGAATAATTTCCATTCTATCACGACTCAGTATTTTCATTACTATGGGTATAAAAATGGTAGGTTCACTTGAATCATGTAGTAAACTATGATTACTTTTTCTTCCTTGCACAAGTTTTTGTTTTCTCTGGAGTTAATAACTGTCTTGTCGCACAAGTGTTTACTTCTCTATATTCTTTTTCCTCACCAAATCCCCAGCACTCCTCTGGTTGTGTGAATTCCCTTTCAGCATGTTCAAATCCATCAGTCACACAGCCCACTTCCTGAAAATGTTTCTGCAAGTGCCCTGTGGCATCATCTAATCCAAACTGCTTTCTCCTGCCATAGAGCTATCATCCTGGAGCTCTGCTTCACCATCATGCTGGGGATTCACTCCCTGCTCTTTAGTGATGGAGTCCTTGCTTACCGCGAGCAGTCTCCCTCTTTCACGTTTTACTACCTTGTTTTTTGGAGCATATCCTGCAGCCACCTTGTGAGAAAGACTGCACGAGAGGCAACATTTTGACATCTTGCCTGTATGAAAAAGGTTTTATTCTACCCAGTCAAGAGTTTGGCTGTGCACTGAATTCCAGGCTGGAAATTACCTTCCTTTAGAATTTTGAAGGCCTTATTCTCCTTAATTTCTTGTTTCTTGGTCACCATTGAGAAGTCTAAGTTTATTTGATGTCATAGGCTTTGATGTAACAGTTTTTTTCTCAGGAGTGGATTTTGTGTTGAATGCTTTGAAATTTCAAGGTGACATGGGTTTGTTTCACTCATTATGCTGAGCATTTAATAGCCTTATTCAATCTGCAAACACGGTGCCCTTAATTTCTAGTCTCCCCCACCTTAAATCATGTAGTGGTTTTCTCTCTTCTCCACCCTTCCTCTCTTTCTGCAGCATCAATTTTTTAGAAATAAGAAATTATAGACCGGCTCTTTCATTTTCTTATATTTGCCCTTTTATTTTCCATCTCTGCACATTATGCCGTGAAATTTCCTTAAATTTACCTGCTGAAAGCTAATTTTTTTTTTTCTGAATGTTCTTTCTTAGTAACCTATTTATTTCTTTAAGATTTTTTTTTTTTTTTGGTTGCTGTAGCTTAGTTTAACTTGCTTCTTCAGTAATATTTAACTGAGTAATTCACTTGTTCACTTGTTTTGGCCTCCGTCCGTCTTCTTGGAAGCCTTTCCCACATATCTGTAAATTTGCACTTGTCTATTCATATTTAAGCATGAAGACCAATTCCCCATCAGAAGCTCTCAACAGTTGTAGCGAGGATGTTCAGAGAGAAAAACTCCAATGTCAGTAACTTTAGACCTTCCTTCTTGCATTGATCAAAATCTCTGGAGAAACACTCTAGCGTACTCTTGTCTGGAGGCTGAGGGCCCAGTTGCCAGGGGTATCAGAGCCAAGTGGAAAATGAGGGGCGGTGGCCTGAGCACCTCCGATGCATGTACCTTTTGCTCTCCCTGTTGCATAAGACACCCCCATTGTCCCAGGTCTCTCCAGCTAAGAAACCCTTCTCTCTAGAGAATAAACCACAGCCTGAATGGAGATGACTGCTCCCAACACACACACACACACACACACACACACACACACACACACACACACACACACACACACTGTTCTCTGGACAATGATAAAAGGGACAGGACCAGTTTAAACAAATATCGAAACAATTGTCATTTTAGAACTCACTTTAGCTCCACTTTCAGAGCACAGTGATAGCACCGAATCCTGGGGACTGAGAGAGGAATGTGTCTCACTCACCATCTTCCCATGGAAATCTGCTTCCATTTTTTTTTTCCTATCAATAAAACAGTATCATGATATCTACCTACAGGCCTATGGTTGGGATTAAATGAGATGCTGTATATTCATAATGCATTGAGACTGTAGTGGGCATTTAACAAACAAAAACTATTGTGTTTTATTTTGGGGGGGAAAAAAAAACAAAGCAGGAGTCTAAAAGATATCTCTCTACCGATTAAAGGTATTGTGACCTTTGCTAAGGTTTTCTAAAGCCATTTTTAGACCCGTATTTGTATCCAAATAAGGGGATGATAATCACTGTCTTATTTACATCTCAGGATTATTTTAAGTTGAATTAGAGGGGGAGGAGCATATACTGCATAAATAAATGTAAATCAACTCTCCTTGGGCTGTGGAAGCAGAGAAAAGAGTTTTGTGAACTTGGACCCGGTTTTCTAACTTTGTTGAGTCTTAAATCTTTGTTCTGTAAATCAAGGCAACTGATAGTTTCTTCACCATTTGCAATGTGGGCAAAATTAGAGAACCTAAGGAAAGTATCTGAGTGAGAAATAATCCTCGAAGTGCTGGTCTGTCTCAGGCTAACTGACCTCCACCTGTCTCTGGTTCAGTTTGAAATTTTCTGTGTTCAATTTTTCCTCTAAACCTGCTGCCCTAAGAGCACCCTGAATTGCTGAATGAGGCCAAGTACATTCTTAAATTTGAGGGGATGGCAAGGGTTCCTTCGGTAAATACACAGACCTTTTTTTCCAGAGAGAAAGAACACAAATAGACAAACTCATTTTCATATAAGTTTCAGATTCTTCAGAATCCTATTTGTGGATCCCATGTTCCCAATGAGATCTCTTCTCAATGAAGGATACCTCCTGTAGGATAAAAACTTAAGTATAAGCCCTCACATAGCTGATCATTGCTAGCATGTACCCACCCGTTGTTTTTACCTGGTTTATTTCATATAATCGTCATTAAACACAGACAAATCCCTAAACACAAACAAAACACTGACACTTGAAGAGGGTAAATAACTTATTCAAGGTCATAGTAACAGTAGGTGTTATTTTTCTTGGAACCATAGAAAGTGAGCTCCTTGGGGAGCCATTCTAGTTGAGATGGGCTTATAGTGGAATAAGGGAGTTCTCAAAACCAGTCTGACTGCAGTCCTCATGAGAATTAAGAAGTTGCATACAGATAGAGAAGTCCATGTGAAGACAGACACAGACTGGAGTGATGCTGCCACAAGCCAAGGTCTGCCCGGGGCTGTCAGGAGCTGGAAGAGACAAGGGAGGAGGGAGGAGCCTCCCCTCTGGGTGCAAATCCCACACCTTGATGTCAGACTTCTTGCCTCTCAAACTGTGAGGATTTCTGTTGCTTCAAGTCATGCTGTGCTTAGTACTTGTCCTAGAAACTGAATAATGGGAAACTGATTTGGCGTGTCTGACCCCAAAATCTAATCTTGTTCCCAGCAAACACCTGATTCTCATGTCCTTCTCAACATACGTGGCTTTAGTGCGTGGCATTTTAAAAATGTGATAAAATATTAAAAGACAGGAGAGAGACTGGCCAATTCTAACTCTAATTACAGGCTGCAAGAACTTGAAAAAATGGCAACGTACTCTTACTGTGTAAGTAGATTGGAGAAGGCTGTCAAGCGGGGCAGGAGAGCAGTTAGTTTTAAAGATCCTAGCAGAAAGGGTTCTATAATCCTTGATATTTCCAGGGTGCCACGCTCAGCGCATGGAGGATGGAAGCTATGAGAAAGTACTTCTGTGATGCGTTATTTCTACAACTTGACTGAATCTACTGTTCATTGAAATTGTCTGTTTTAGAAAAAATGAAAGTGACACGTCCCGGTTTTTTAAGTACCCACTCCTTCAGCATAGCTCCGGTGTGTGCAGCAGTGATGTACCAGCTAAGGGCTCCAGCACAGAGCTAACTCTAGCCATTAGACAACTGCAAGTTCCTTCTTGAAATCTATTCAGAAGAAAAAATAAATATCATTCTCCACTATCGTGTAAGGATAGATGCAGCCCCATGTGGTAAATGCCTGTCAAGGTTGAACTCTTCAGCGTCATCTGTAAGCAAGTCCACTCCTGAAATGACGGCAAGGACTCAAGGACTCAGATAGTGGTAAACCAGTGTTCGTACAACATTATTTACAATAGCCCCAAAGCGGGAACAACCCAAGTGTCATCAACGGAAACATGGATCAAAAATGTGGTATCCAGTCACGTGACTCATGATGAGAGGGATACATTCTGAGAAATGTGTCATCAGAGGGTTCATTGTTGCACAAATGTTATAGACTGTAATTACACAAAACTAGATGAAGAGCCTACTGAGATGACCAACTTTTATTGTTGATCCACACAACAGTCCACTGTTTATCAAAACACTGTCAAGCCACACATGATTACATATGGAAAGTGGAATAATACACAGTCAGTAAAAATGAAGTTCTGATACACGCTAACAGGGAGGAACCCAGAAGTCTTACACTAAGCGCAATGCATCCAACAAGAACTTTTTAACCTAAACATGTCCAGCTCCTAGAGCTGCCTCTTCTCCATCTTAGCAAAATATCAACAACCTCAGATTCATTCTCGGTTTTGTTCTTTTGTGCTTAGTCCACATTATACCATCTGTAACCCTCAATTACTCAGTATGGAAAATAAATGCTGAGTAACCTCTATTTTCTATCTCTATTGTCACTGTTAGTAGAGGCTCTATTTTCTTTCACTTAAAAGACCATGATTGTCCTAATTAAAATTGGTCACCTCTGCTGTGTTTTTTTTCAGCTTAGCTAAAGCTAATTAAGTTTACTGAAAAGTACAATTATAAATTTGGATTTCACAGATCAGAAAATCTCATCCGAAAAATAGAAACAGAGGAGAAAAGGGAAACCAACATTAAAGAGCTTTTTATTTTATATTTGCCAAGTAAGGGCATTAAAATTATGATCATCATGATAATGATTATAGTAATAGCGAACACTTATTGAGCAATTACTGCATGTCAGTCACTACGTGAAACACTTTGTGGATAATTTCTTATTACCATAAAAATTACATGAGGCAGGTCCAATTATTAGTCCCTGTTTACAGATAAGAAAACCAGGAATCAGAGAGACAAAGTCGCTTGTCTAAATAAAACCAAATTTCTGTTTCTACACTTCTTAAATACTAAGCACATACAACAAAGGATATCATCTTAGAATAAAAAGTAATAGATTCAGCTTTGTGGGCTTCTTACATTGCCCTCATTTTTCTCTTCACTGCAATCTAAGGAAAACTCAGCCATAGTTCAGCATTAGTCCAGAGGGTGTCTGGGAACCACTGATTTAACCTGTAACTCTTGGACATCATGATGATAGTTCAGGTTAATGAGAGACCCTAAAGCACATCACTTGCGACCCACTGATGAAGTTTTACTGAGCTGGCTCACAAATCTTTTACCAGTCCCAAATGGTTGGCAGCAAATAGCTATCACTAACACACGTGGAGATTGGCAGGTCCTTTAAGAATTGATTTGGAACTTTTCCAGAAAAGCAGCCTCCAGCACCAATGGATGGCCTCTGTGTGAATAGTCAGCACTTCCCTTTTATGAGACATGGTGCCCTGGGGAGTCTGGGATTTACTGACGCCCATTACGGGTGCCAAGACCAAACAATGGACCCCAAGAGCTTCTTTTCCTGCTGCCTGGACCCCCATTAATGAATGTGCTCAGAAGTCAGAAATATGCTGGCTATTTCTTTAGAACAAATCACCAAGGAAAATAGTGAGACAGGATGGGGAATCAACATACTCATATTTTGGGTGCTGCCCAGTTGAATAAATGCTCCTAGTAGGAAATGAATTCTCCCTACAGTTCAAAAAAAGAAACAACAGGCCCCAAATGTGGTCATTCAAACCAAGACATCCTAACCCACCCTGCCCCTGTCCCCAAGACTTAACACCTAGCCTAACCGCAGTTGTTTCTCCCAAAAGTGACATTTTAAACCAATCAATTTGGAATTTCTTAGTCAGCACTAGGGACGTAATTTGCATGATAAGACATCTTGCCTTTCCTAAGGGAAAAATGGCTTTGCTGGAAATAATCCTGGTAATAAAAAAGAACCTCATCCCACCCTCTTTCTACCATAAAACCTTCCATTTCATAAAACTACTTGCTAGATGGGATGCTGCCTGATTAATAAAGTCAATTATATTTTTTTAATTAATTCAGTTTATTTTTGTTACTTAACACTATTGATATTTCAAATGAATTGCCAGGCACAACCACTTAATTGAACTCAGTCTGCACAGCTGTCAAATAATATATATTACAAAGATCTACTTTATCCTCCAAACTAGGTTTATTTGTCTTTCCTCTGGCTCACACTGATCAGTGATGAGTGATTTTGTTAACTCTCAACAGAGTAGAAGCAACAGTCTCCTTGTCTAGTCTCTCAGTTGAAGGCTAGAGGGTAACGGATGGACATCAGAAAGCCTCTCCAAACACGTAAATATATGTCTGCAGGAGGCTTTAAGGAGAGGTGATCAAATCTGGTCAAATTCAACCCAACTCTTCTCTTCAGGTGGTTTGTCAGCTAAAAGTGACTTTTATAATTTTAAATGCTTGGCAGAAATAAATGAGGTATTTTGTCACAAGTTAAAATGATGAAAAAGTCAAATATGAGTGTTCATAAAGAAAATGTTATTGGAACAGAACCACATTCGTTTGTTTCATTATCTATGGCTGCTTTCAAACTATAAAGGTAGAGTGGAGAAGGCAGAGGGACTGTCTGAAGTGCTGCCATATTTTGCATTATTATATATATAATTCAGATTATTAGATAACTATTTCTCATACGTCTGTGGTCCTCAGCCCTTATATATGTGGTCTTCATCTCATATGTGTTTGGGTTCTATACCATAGCTCCTAAAGCTTTACAAATTTTTTGCAGTTGAGAATGATAAAGGAATTTTATTATGCAAATGAGGTGACTTAGGAAAATACTCAAAGATGGGCCTCTTTGCCAGTAGTATCGATTATGTGATTCGACCATATGATCTCAGGGAAGCCAGAAGGGCTGGAGAGTGACTTCAGTCACCAAAGGCTAATGATTTAATCAATTATGCTATTGTCATAAAGCCTCCATAAAAAAAAAAAATTATTTGGGAAAGGAAACATCAGAATAAATAAAGCAACTATTAGCAGAACTCGAGAGACGCTGACAGCAATACAATAATAGGGGACTTCAGCAGTCACAACAATGGACAGATCAACCAGGCAGGAAATTAACAAGGAAACAATAGCTTTAAATGACAAAGCAGAACAACTGGATTTAATAAACATTTATAGAACACTCCACCCAACAACTTCAGAATTTCCATTTCTCTCATGGAATATTCTCAAGAATGGACCATATGTCGGGTAGCAAAATGAATGTCAATAAATTTACAAAGATTGAAACATACTGAGTATCTTCTCTGATCAGAATGGATAAAACTAGATATTAACCAAAAAATAAAGCTGAAAAATTCCAAAATATGTGAATGCTAGAAAACATGCTTCTGAATGACTGCTGGGTAAAAAAAGAAACAAGGAGAAATAAAAAACGTCTTAGAGCAAATGAGAGTAAAGACAGGAACTATCAGAACTTATAGGGTACAACAAAAGGAGCATTAACAGGGATTACAGCAATTTAGAACTATCTCAAGGAACAAAAATCTCAAACAATCTAATCTTACACCCAAAGCAACTAGAAAAAGAATAACTGAAGCCAAAATTCAGTAAACAAACAGAAATAATACAAATTTAAGCAGAAATGAATGAAATAAAATTTGAAAACACAATTCAGGAGATCAATAAACCAAAAGCTGGTTCTCTGAAAAGATAAAAGTTGACAAACCTTTGACTAGACTTACTTAAAAAGAAATTCTAATAACTGGATTAAAAAATGAAAGAGAAGTTACAACAGACACCCCAGAAATACAAAGCATCATAAGGGAATAATATGAATAGCTGTATGCTAAATAAACTGGACAACTAGAGGGCATGGACAAAGTCTCAGAATTTTTCAGCCTTCCAAGTCTGAATCAGAAAGAAACAGAAAATCTCAATAGACCTACTACTGGCAAGGAAATTAAAGAATCAAAAGTCTGAAGAAAACAAAAGGAGCCCATGACCAGAAGATGGCTTTACTAGTGATTTATATCAACCTTCAGAGAATAATTGATGCTTAATCTTCTCAAACTCCTCACAAAAATGGAAGATCGAGGAGCAATTTCAAACATTTTTTAATGAAGCCAACATTACACTTATACCAAAAGCTAACAAGGACAACACAAAAAAGAAAATGACCAATATTAATAAAGATGCAGAAATCATCAACAAATGTTAGCCAAACAAATGAATAATGCATAAAAAGAATCACCCATCAGACCAAGTAGGGTTTATTCCAGGGATGCAAGGATGGTTCAACATATGTATCAATACAGAAAAGGAAAATCAGATAATCATAGCAACAGATTCAGAAAAAATATTTAATAAGATTCGGCAGCCATTTGAATAAAACTTTCAATAAAATAAGTAGAGACAGAACATACCTTAACGTAGTAAAAGCCATATATGATTAATCCACATTAATATAGAGTGATCATATTTGATGAAAAAGACAAAGTGTTTCCTCTAAAATCAGGAACAAGGCAAGGGTACCCAACCTAATACTGCTGTTCAAAATTGTATTAAAAATCCTAACCAGAGAAATTAGACAAGAAGAAGAAATAAAAAGAAATTAAGTAAAAAATTAAAACTATTATTATGACATGATAATATTCATTGGAAGCCCTCAAGATTTCACAATAAAAGCTATTAGAATTAAAAAAATGAATAAAATGGCTGGTTAAAAACTTGATATGCTAAAATCTGTTGCATTTGATATGAAAACAATAAGCTAGAAGAAAAAGAAATTAAGAAAAATAATCCCATTTACAACAGAACCAAAAAGAATTAAATATCCTGGAATAAAGTGAATACAGGAGGTGAGCAACCTGTACAATGCAAATTGCAAGACACTTAAAAGAAATAGAAAATAGGATGGAAAGATATTCCATGCTCCTGTTTGGGAAGAATCAACGTTGTCAAAATGGCCTTCTTACCTATAGCAATATACATATTTAATGCAATTAAATATTCCATTGCCATTTTTCAAAAAAAAATTATTTGTATGGAATCATCAAGGACCCAATTCACTGAGGCAATCATAAGGAAAAAAGAATAAAAGTAAACCATGTCACATGCCCAGATTTTAGACTGTACTACAAAGTTATAGGAATTAAAACAGTGTGGTACTGGAATAAAAACAGATACACAGATCAGTGGACTGAGCCCCCCAAATGAATATATATACATACATATAGGTAGATAGATATAGATATAGATATATATAGATATATTGAGAGAGAGAGAGAGAGAATTTACACAAAGAAGCCAGGACCATACAAGAAAAACAAATCTTTCCCAAAAAGTGGTGCTTGGGAAAACTGAACACTCACATACAAAAGAATAATCTAGATCACACTCTAACACCCTATCAGAAAATTATTTCAGAATGATTTAGCTATCTGGATGTAATTCCAGGAATAATAAAATGAACTGAAGAAAACACTGGCGATACATTCCATGACAATGCCCTTAGAAAGGTCTTTGGAACTCAACATCAGCTGTAAGGAAAACAAAAACAAAAATAAATGGAACTACATCAAACTAAAAAGTTTCTGCACAGTGAAAGAAACTATCATCAACGTGAAAAAATTCTACAAAATGGAAGAAGATATCTACACTTCACAAGGACTTAATATCCAAAATAAATTAAAACTCATAAAACTCAATAGAAGCATAAACACTCCAATAAAAAACTGGGAAGATCTGCATGAACATTTCTCCAAAGACATACAGATGGCTAACATACACATGAAAATATGTTCTTCGTCTCTATCATTGGGGAGATGCAAATCAAAACAACAATGAAATATTACCTCACACCTGTGAGAATGGCTATTATCTAAACAATTAGAAACAGCAAGTTTGCAGAGAATGCAGATAAAAGAACACACTTTTCACTGTTGGTGGAAGTGTAAATTGGTACAAACATTATGGAGATTTCTCAAAAAATTGAGAATGGAAATGCCATATAATCCCATTATTCCATTTCAGGGTATTTACTGAGAAATCAACAAAAACATTAATTCGAGTAGATATATGCACTTCCTATTTATTGCAGCATTAGTTATAATAGCCAAGAGATGGAAATGCCCATTGACAGAAGAATGTATCAAGAAGAGGTGCTACACAGAGGGAGAGAGAGAGAAACACACATACAATGGAATGCTACACAGCCATAAAAAGATAAAATCCTGACATTTGTTACAACATGGATAAAACTAAAGGTGATTATACTAAGCAAAATACATCTGAAGACGAAAGACAAATACTGGATGACCTCACTCATATATGGAATATAAAGAGACAAAGTAAACAGACAAAACAAGGCAAAAGCTTACCCTGGGGCTGTGACAACAGAATTGAGGCCACCAGAGGGGAAAGAGTGTGGGAAGTGGCAGCAAAGGTTAGTGAGGTTCCAATGGACAGTGGTGGAGGACTATTAGAAATTTGGTAGTTGGCATGGTGTGTTATCATATTTCATGGAAGAGCGAACCTGTTCATATAAACTTAGGTTATTATTTTGTAAATTATTGTTAATTTTTTAGAAATTGAAATGGTTTGAAAAGTTTCCAGGTAGATGAACACAGGGAGATGCTGGGAGAATGGCTGGACTGGAGAGCACATGGAAACTCAGTGCTCTTTACCCCAGACCTGACAATATGCACCTCTTCTGTCTGTTCCTCAGAGCCTTTTATCATAAACCGATCATTTAGTAAGTGAAATATGTGTCTGAGTTCTGTGAGCCACTCTAATAAATTAATGGAACCTGAAGAAGAGTCTTGGAAGATTATGAGAGAGGTAAGAAGTATTGCAGGACTGCACCCGTAACCTGTGAAACCTGACGTTATCCCTGACTGAGTGTCAGAATTGAACTGTAAGGCACAACGGTGGTGTCTGGAGAAGTGGTTGATGCTGTGAGGGAATCCTCCTTAAGGGAGGTTAGAAATTGGTTTTCTGAAAACCGAAAGAATGTCAAAGCATAAAATACTATCTGGCCCATCACAGAAAAAGTGTGCCAAGTCCTGCTTTAAATATTTCTTAGAAATAACAAAAATTCAGGTTACTCAGTATAAAATAAGTTGATATTACTTATTTTACTTTATGTCCCCAGAAAGGAATTAATGTTTTTGTTGATTTCTCAGTAAATAGCCTGAAATGGAAAAAATTGTTCCAGAGGAAAATATGAAGCCTGTACTAATTTATTGAATTAAAAATCTACCATAGAGCTACCACACATTTTCTAGTTTTTTTTTACTGTACAAATATGCTAAATGCCCTATTACCAGGAATATTATTCCAATAGCAGATTTTTAAATGTGTATATTTCCAAATGAAATTGGCACGAGTGGTCACATATCAAAACATAGTCATGATCCCTGTAAAATTCAGTCTCTGAAGTGTGAATTGACGGCAACTACTGGTCTTGTAATTAAATTTACATTGACCTGGCAAGACCATACAGCAGAAATTCGATCACCTGAAGGCCTTCATTCCTGTTCTCATCGTGATGAGGGACAGCAGAGGGTGAAGGAGGATATCTGGAGAACAAGGAAGTACAACAGCTGCACAAGTCAGTAGGAGGTTAGCTAACCACCCAAGCTGCAGACAAGCTAAAAATAAGCTAGCACCACCCAAATAAGCTAGCACCACCCAAATAAGCTAGAGCCACCCAAACCACAGGCATGCTAAAGATAAAGCTAGCAGAAAATTTCCTTATCAATCCATAACAATGGGCTCACAAGTTAACTCAGCCAAGTGGAAAATTCCATTCTCTGGGTAGGGTATATCAGCCCTTCCCTCAGTTTAGGAAAAGCACAGCTTTACTGCCCACAGAGCTTTCCTTGTCTCTCTCTGTTTCTCCTAATAAACTTGCCATGTGCTGTTATTGAGCACCTCCCCTGAATTCTTTCTTGGACTGATTCTGCTCTGCAGGACACAGTGGTGCCCTGAGCCCACTCACAAGACTATAGGCCTGGAATAACAAACAAATGACTTATACATTTAAACTGGCTCATAGATTTAGTTCTCAAACATGGGCAGCTTGAAGATGAAAATGAAAAAAGATGTCTAGTTTTGGATAGGATAAAAACATTAGTATAGCACAAGTTCACTGTGAGTTTTCATAAGATATTCTTTGAGCCTTTTTTTAAAAAACAAACAAACACAAGGCATTAAATTGTCTCTAAATCCAATTCCTACCTGGACTAGAAAAATCTGACACCCCCGAATTAAGACATTTACTCATTAACCTGAGTAAACATGAATCATGCTACATGAAGAGCTTGGAAGGAAACTTTACAGAGGAATAGAATTCCACAATCCCTTTTAACTATAGAGATTTCATATGACAAAATCTGCTGTCTTTAAACCAGGGTAAAAAAATCAATGTGAAGAAACAGTACTTCCAACAGAAAAAGAGTAGCTATGGTCATGAATTTTTGCTTCCCAAATCGAATATCCCAGATCCGCACTGAATATTATGCCACAAGATATTAAAAAGTTATCCACAAAAAAAAATTGGTTTCATTTTGAAATAAGTTTGAAAAATATCAAAATACTGAGATTTTGATACATTAGGACAATAGCACATTCTGGAATATACTATAG
Source organism: Solenodon paradoxus (assembly GCA_004363575.1). Taxonomy (NCBI): domain Eukaryota; kingdom Metazoa; phylum Chordata; class Mammalia; order Eulipotyphla; family Solenodontidae; genus Solenodon; species Solenodon paradoxus. The sequence continues at coordinate 172,719 of RJWH01000574.1, forward strand.
CAATTAATGTGCTAATAACGCACATAGTACACTTCTGAAGTTCCTTTCCTAAATTTGTTTGAGCAGATTCTCCTAAACATGTCTGTTACTCAGTGCTCAGGAATCATGCAAACTCTTAAGCACTAGCTCAGTCTTTGGGGTCTGTTTTCTTGCTTGTCTAATTTGTTCCCCTGCCCCCACCCCCACTCTTCCAATCTCTTGGGATGTGTGAAATTAAAGCCTTCACAATTTCCTGGTGTTAGTTGCTATAAATAGTCGAATCTGAGCTTATTTATGACAAATGCCTCTACTGAATGTTTGATCATCTAAGTTGACTTAATTTTTTAAGAAGTCAATTCTTGCAAGAGAATTTTCCTTTGACTTTCTCAATCATGTTAATGCAAAACAGTAAACATAAAATCAGACAACTTTACTCAAGGTTGAGAGGGGAATGTCTGAAATTCATCTGCCTCCCCAAGTGAGTACAAATATACAGTTTAAAGATAATAAAATAACAAAGGAGAGTCTTTCATTGCAGAAATCAATTCAATAACCTCCTATTTCTTTTGGATTGCAAATCTGTGGCCAATTTTCCTGGATTGACATATTGCAGGACCCATTGCCTCTGTGATAGAAGATGTAGAGAAACTGGAAACAGTCACATATCCTAGGAGATGAATGTTGCCAAATGAAAGTAGAACATTGAGTTTTCAAGCAAGTATAAAGAATGCACTAAGGCAATAATTGAGAATCTCTGGGAATTCAGCATTGTTGAACTCTCGATGGCAGTTCTTTAACCTAAGGCCAATTTTTCTTAGCTCCAGTATGCCAGATGAAGTTGTCTCTTGGTTAAACAAAACCAACTTTATCCCCTCTGTATTCTTTGTATGTGCTTGGACATACACACTACTTGAAATGACTGCAAGATGCTCTTCTGTTACCTAGATGAATTGTAAACAAGTTCATTTTCTCCTATTATTAAAGAATTGTTTCCTAAGTCAGCCTGAAAACATCAATGATTAGACTTTAAACATATTGTTCAACAAAACAATGGAAACAAAATTAAAATGCCGTGCTCCAAGGAAAGCCGATTAAAGGAAAAGAAAACTCACCTGCCTTCCCTTTCTTTCAGAAAACTTAAAATGTTTTCATTGTTAGTTATTTCTCAGAGGATCCATGGGGTAGTTGGGTATGGGAAATAGTTGTGACTGTTTTTATTGACTGAATAGGATTGTTAGAACAATCAGCTTTGAACTTAAAACAGAAAAATTAAAGTGTACTGATTTTTCTGCCCAGTGAGGTCTCGATTTTGCCTTAAAGAAAAATATAAACACCCAGGAGAATTAAAAGAGAAACCAGATGAAATTATATGTTTGTGCCATCATTAACTTGGCTTCTTTTTAGAGGACTTTTATAAACGTTTCCATAGATCCATAAAATCTGTCCTTCTATCCATTCAGTTGCATTGAATAGTTAGTTCGGTGATATTAACTACGGCATCTACAAAGCTGATTTAATCAAGTTCGGTTCTTTCAGAAGTGGAAGTACTTCTAAGAGTTCATGCTAAGAGACTGATACTAGTAAATAATACTATCATTAGCATTGATTGTGTGGTTACTTTATATGAGACACCTAGCTACTTTATTTAATCTTCACTGTGACCCAATAAAGTATGCCCACTTACTACCTACATTTACATATGAAGAAACTAAGGCATACCAGCGTTTAATAACTTGCCAGATAGGTGTTTCCCCAAATTAATTCCCTAGTAAAATCTAGAGTGGGGGACATTTTCATGTTATTTCAAGTCTTCTTAAACACTTTATAACCAGTCAAACTGATTCCAGTGTTTGATGATGGTTGATCAGATTCCCTTTGATTTTCCTCATAGAAATACACATATCACTGGTATGGTGCAGAGTTGAAATCTGAACCTGTGTATGTCTGTCCACACCAGAGCTGGTGCTTTTACTTGTTAGGCCAGGGATCGCCCTTTACTTAAGCACCAAACATAACCAGGTAGAAGACAGTGTGTCAGTTCCTCAAAAAACTGAAGAATTACCTTAGGATCTAGCAATGTAATTTCTATGAATATACCTAAAGGAAACTGAAACAGGGACTTGACAGATATCTGCTCGCCCATGTTCATAGCTGCATTATTCACAAGAGACAAAAGGTAGAAACAACCCAAATGTCTATTAATGAATGAATGAAAGAAGAACAAAATGTGGGATAGTCAATGGGATATTATTCAGCCTTAAAGAGAATGAAACCCTAATACATGCTCTGATAGAGCAATAAACCTTGAAAATATTATACGAAATGAAATTAACCAGACACAAAAGGACAAATACTACTTATATAAAGGTACCAAGAATAGTCAATTCCACAGAGACATAAAGTAGAATGTTATTTGCCAGGAGCCAGGGGCACCAGGGAATAGGGAGTTATCACTTAATGGTACAGAGTTTCAGCTTGGGAAGATGAAAACACTCTGGAGATGTTTGTTCCTGAAGGTTGACCAGAAGTGCCCCCTGGACTGTACACTTAACAGTGGCTGTTACAATGATGGCTAAAATTTTCTCAAAACGTTTAAAAGATTTTTTTTTTTTTTTAATTTTACTCATCTTCAAGGTGAATTAGAACACTCTTCCATGAGAAAACAATCACAAAAGATGACTTGGGAAGATGGGTTCTAATTTTCTTCTCAAATCTCTATATTGGGAAATATTAAACTTTTTCCATCACATATTGGGATGCTTTCCAGCAATATTTTAAAAATAATTCAGTTGACTCAATTATGTGCCCTATATTCTGGTCTATTGGATGATATGAAAACGTGGAGCTCAAAAATGGAGAAATGGTTGGCTAATGGCCTACAGCCTAAGTCAGTGCATGTACATACCAAGGACCTGGGATGAACAATCAGATGTACAGTTAAATAAAATAAGTAAGATGCTTCTTGCTCCTCTTCCCTTCTGCCTGCTTGCCTGCATGCCTACCTTCACCTTTCCTCTAAAGAAAATGACAAAGGCATTAATGTTCTTTGATTACTTAGTGCTCTCTGTTGTTTGCTCAGTCCTAAGTTTAACAGCAGCGAAATGAAATCAGACCTTATAGGATTTACTTATACAAAAGGTTCAATCGCCCACATGTTTTCTGCCCAAAAGTCAATGATACTTAAACAAATAATAACACAACTCATACTCATCAGAGTTGCTATGATATAGACAACTATTTGTTTTCAATATTTTTATTATTTGAACTCTGGATTTGTTTTTTCCCAAGCTTCCCATGCTTTCTCTCTCGTCATTGTGTGAGTGGCTCATCTTTCAGCTCAGATGTCATCTCCTCAGAAAGGCCTCCTCACCACATCCTCTCCAATACAGTCTCCATCATCACCCTGTGGCACTCAGTACTTGCTTAGGTGGTGCTTTAACTCTATGGGAAGCTCGCTGGCTTATATATTCACCATTAGAACTGGCTCCATAAGGGCAGGGACACAGCCGTCTTGTTTCCTACTCAACATGTCTACCAGAGTGACAGGCCAGAGTAGGCATTCTTGCCGTTCTGTTTACCACTGCCTTCCAACTGTGTGTGCAAACAGACTCACGCTCTCGCCCCTGGGAAGCATGGGCACACTACTCAGCTCACTTCAGTTCGTCTCTCTTTCTGCGCGGTACTCATCTCATTGGATTGGAGGAAGGCCAGCCGAGTAACAAAGGTAGAAACCTAAAAGATGCGGAGAAACACCTGCTGGGTCCTTAGGCATCATTCTACCTCAACCTAGATTTTCCAGAAAGTATTTATAAAGGGGGTCCCTTATTTCACAATTTGCTGTAATCCCTGGGGGTATGTAGCTTTCTTGGGTAGCCCATGAGAAGAAAGGCTGGTTGAACTCAGGAGGATATAAGCATTTTTTTGTGTTTTCTCATTATAATGCTCTCTTAATATCATAAAATGACATCATCCCTAATGAGTTACAAACAGGAAGTTGGTCTCTCTCGCTCCCGAGGCCCAACCTTGTACACAACCTTAGACTTGAATCCACAGTGAACCACACAAAGTAAATCCAAGTCTACTTGTCTTCCCATTTGAGAGATGGAAAAATCAAGCAACACTATGGCGGTCTCCAAATCCTTGCCTGTCCTACTTGACAAACTCAGGCAAGGCAACGGTAACATGAATGGAGAAAAATTAAGTTTTCTTAAGACCATTTTCTAAATAGATAATTTCATTGTTCCTATGCAATATTTGGAATAGGTAGTAAAGCTGTGCCTCCAAATTGACAGTGAAGAGCTGAGGGAAAGGCACCTTGATCAATCATATTTTGTTTTTAAAAGGATCCATTCAAAGATTCAAAAACCACAGTTGTCCCAGGCTTCCAGTTGTCCCGTATATGTGGCCAACAATTTAAGTCCCCCTTCGTTTGTAACAAAGCAGAACTCAAGATAACTAAATTCCCTTAATAACTAAGTATGTGTATGTGAACACAATTGACAAGCAACAGCCAGATCCTATGATTATTAGGAGTTCGCAGCCTCCTCCTGCCCCCTTCCCCATGGGTTGGAACTTGGAAGGGGTGCACCACCCCAGGCATGAGGGTGCGAGCAACACTCTAGGATGTGAAGAAAAGGGACGAAGAAAGCTTGTTGGAGATGGAGCCCCTAACTACTAGGAGCCACACAGCCACACATCACCTGGATTTGTTGTGGCTAGATTGTTGCATGAGAAGAAAAACATGCCCAACTTGTGTAATCCATTGTTATTTGTAGTTTCTATTTCAACCATCAAACTTACATTCTAACACAGCGATTTAGCTGCTGTTTGATAATTTTTGAAGAGCAGCTTTGGCATCTGGAAATACCAAAATTCGGAGTTGAAAAAGACCTTCCAAGTTATCCTACTCCCTGATATTGTGGATGCTGAAACTGGAAACAGCAAGTAAATCAACTCTTGAGGCTTACGGGTAGCTGACAGTAGGACGGGAACTCAGAGGCTGAATTTCTGTTCACTGTTCTTTTCCTTCATGGTCCAATTAGCAGAACTCCCTGGAGATGACTCTGAGGACTCCCCTAAGAGCCCTGAAGTACCTGCTACTTGCCATCCAAGACCTTCTTTTTCCTAGACATCTTATAAACATCTGCCGCCCTGCATATATTAACAGGGCTGCTCACACTTCCACCACTGGCAGGGAAGTGCATGGAGAGCCTCACACCTGGTTCTGGCAGGACTTCTTGTGAGGATGATGGGAGAATTAGGGACCTTTACTTCTTTTCTTGTTGAGCCTGGCCTTGAAAGACTGCCTTTTTCAGAATAATAGGGAATCTGCTTCCCATGACCTAGCGCTGGAGAACTTGTTTAGGACCACACTCTGAAACTTGGCAGAGAGAAACTCAGAAGGCACCTACTTGCATGAATTCACTCTATAATAGCACGAGTATCGATTGTCTGTCAGAAGCAATTTGATCATCGAAGATATGTTCCATAACTAGCCATAACGGGAACTTCACTGTCAGAGGAACTGCACAGAGGACAAGCAAGCCATTTAACTTCAATGTCATCTATGCACCGGGAGCCTAACCACAGCTCCCTTTGGATAAAGAGCACTGGTTCAGTTATAACGAAGCAAGCTGCACCAGGTCCCCTGAAGAGGTCCTGGGGCTTACCCTTGAACTTATACTTTTTTGTTAAAGGTCCTACAATTCAATTATAAAACTAGGTGCTCATATTTGAATTCTGCAAAATTCTATATTTTAGACACACGTTTTTTTAACCTCTAAGTATCACACTAATGTCATACATTTCTTACCATCCTCGTTTTCATCAAACACTGGTGGTTTGCTTGAAGTATTGGCCCCCATGTCTGCCCAGAGCTGGGTCCTCCAGTTACATTATCCGGGCAGAAATACTCATCTTCATGCAAAACATCCTCTGAAACTGGTGCTAGATATCTAGGCAAGAAAAAGAAATAGTCCCCTTAACAGCATGGTGTACTCCAGACATTATGAGTATACAATTAGCATAATCTGTATCACTGAGGGGGAGCTTTTTGAGCTTGAAAATGATCATCCAGTAATTACACAGACTATCAGCCCCTGGGATAACATACTATAGCATCCTCAGTGACAGATCTGTATTTACAAAGGGAGAGAGCACAGTCATTTTCTAAGTAGGAAGACAAGTTTCATATACGGTCAGTACTGCTTTATTTAACACTAAAGTAAAACTATTTTATTCTGACTACATTTTTGAAGAAATGTTCATCTTAAACTTTCTTTTGATGTGTGATCAACAGCTTTCATTTTATATAGTCATGAAAACATTGCTTATATCTTCTTCCTACCCTAGTAGGCATTGGAGTGTCAAAGGAACAAGATCTGAGTTAGGGCTAATTTGCCATACAGGGAAGTTACTGACTTTTATGAAACATGTTTCTTTGTCCCTTCCCTTGAACTTGAAGGTCATAAGAATGGTCCTTCCTTCAAAGGGGAGGAAATCTGACTTAATGAGATCAAACACAAGGTGTTTTCAGAGCATTAGTGCTCAATCGTTGGTCTCTCTGGAGTTCAAATCAAAGATTGTATGTGAGATTCATAAATCCAGAAAAAAAATGTATATTTGTGGCTTTTTTGATTTTAAAATGTAATCATAAAGTTTTCTTATCCTTGAAATTGGCAAGGAGAGGGAGCATCTGGAGTTATGATTCTAAAAGGGACACTTGATAATGGCCAGTTACTTAATCTATCCTCACTAAACTGGGGGAAACAAGTAACTTCCTTCCCACTCACAGCTCACATATGTACCTGCAAGAACTGGGCAGAAATGTGAATGAGCTTCCCCAACCAGGTGGAAGATTTTAGGGCCTGTGGTAGCAGGGGGACACTGGTGACCTGGAAAGTCCAGGCTCCATCTAAAAGAGATCATTGCTCTCAGATCCAAAAAACTGTTGCCTCAGAAAAACGTGACCCAGGGGTTAGATAATCGGATCTATCAAGAAAGGGTTATTATACAAATATCAGGCAAAATAATACTGTAAAATTCATTTGAGCTATATGGCCTGAGAAAATCTCATGTGTAGGGCAAAGATGGTTCATAAGACAGAACTGATGAGACATGTAAGGCACATAGTGCAATGCCTGGCACATAACATGCAAAGAACACATGTGACTGCTAGTTTTTAATAGCAGCTGTATTTCTTTATGGTGTGTTGCTTTTAACTTGATATCCATTGAGATTCCCTCTTGGACTTGTTAACACATGAAGAAACACAGAATTAGAGGTAGAATGAAAGAAAGTTTCAAGTTAAGGTGAGCTCAGGATGAGTTACTGAAAAAGAATTTCAGAAGTCCAAGGAAAGCTCATTTCCCCATTAGGAAAATGTAAGTAAACCCTTCATTTGGAAGGCAGACTCATTAACGAAATGCCATTTTTCATACTAAAAGCTAACTGCTGGCAAAATGCCATACAGACTTTAAAAAGAATCATTAAATGAAGAGCTAAGAGGGCAATTAGGAAGCAACCAATTAAATAGTATGGGAGGGGCCAGTGGTAACAGGTGGCCAGAGGGGCTTTATTGAGATCTGGTCTCTTCAGGCTGAAAAGACAAAGGGCTTTTAAGTCCAGCATAAAAGGGGGTTAGGAAGAAGCAAGGGAGATGCCTTAGTGTGCTTCCCTGTGGTTAAGGAGATGCTAATGGGAACTCTTTGTATCGCTTATTGCATTGAGTCCAGAATAAGGTGGTAACCGTGGAAGATGCTACAGCCCTTTGGTCCTGAAGAGAACACGGACTGTAAGGAATTGTGATTGTTAGCACTACAGACTGGGGCTATCGCCTCTTTCATTTTGTGCATAAGACTTCCGTACATGCAGTTTTCACACCACACCCCATTCTTCTATTTTTCTTCAGACCCCAAGCTTTTCTCTAGCAGTGCTTTGTCTTCCTGTAACATTAGAGGTACCAAGTGCTGACCTTGCAAGTTGTCAAATCAGAAACCAAAAGAAGGGAATATGACCACAATTTGTCACATTTCAGAGTTCCATTCTGATTAGTAATTTTGTTCATCAAAGAGCCAGTGATTTGGGAGACAGGAAAATACACAAACAGGACACCACACCTGTGTAGGTTAGGGGAAGGGACACCTAACACACACAATCCAGTTTAGAATTACCTTTCTGTTTTTCTCCTGGGGCAGGTAAGCACAATGACCTAACTCTCCTTAGATCCAGAAAGAAATGAACCTTCCCTTGGTAGGAAAATAGAGACACAGTTTCTATTCATCAGAATAACACTCAAAAGAGCTGCTGGACTCTCTTCTACCAAACTCCACACCCCTCCTGACCTCCTGGTACTAAGTCTGCAGTGTTACATAAACATTTTGAGATGGCAAGAAGTACAATGTAAACAAAAAATCCTAAACATAGCATTATTATAAGAGAAATCGCAATTTGGCAAGAAATGGAGTTTTCGCATTCTACCTCGACCTAGCCAATTATCAGATGATTGACTGTAAACTCCTCTGTTAAGCCCAGCATTGGACCCTGGTCCTATACTTTTGAGGGCTGTCAACAAGTGAGCTCCAAGCAGCTAAGGCTCCCTGTGTCATGGTCAGGAATTTGAGAACACAGAGGGGGTTGCAAGAAAGTTGCAATTTCCTATGGAACTGTGTAGGTTTCATTGCTACAGCAGGGACTTGTTTATATTTTTTAAAAGAGAATTTTTTTAATTGAAAATTATGTAGAAATGAGAAAGAAAAACTATGAAAATATTCAAGTTAAATACTCAAGTTAACACCACTCTAGGTTAATAATTAAATTTCATCACATTTGCTTCATCATTTTTATGGATTAAAATTATATGGATATTATTTCTACCTAAACTCCACGCCAAACTAATGCACCATTCAAACTTTCTGAAGATAGCCACCATGGTGAATCTGGCATACATTTATCAGGTCGTTCTCTACGATTTTGTAACATGACAGCCTGTTTTAAAATAATTCCCCTAAGTGACATCACAGCTATAGGTATGTTTTGAATCTCATCATTTACCATTATGCTTCTGAAATCTCCAGATGCTAATCTCTCCAGCTCTGATTTCTGCTTGTTAAGAGATACATAACAGTCCATTTTATGAATACACTACGTGTTATTTGTCTGCTAAATATGTTCAAATTCTTTAGCCTGGGAGGTGGGGGATCCTGGTGGAGATGAAATCAACCATCAAAAGCAATTTTTGCTTGTTTAGACGCTGGATAAAAGAAATAAGCAGGATCACCTCCCACCCTTAGGTCAACCCAGCAAATATTTATTGAAGTCTGTCTGTGTCTGGACCTGAGTCAATGAGAAGGTGGGGAATAAAGTAACGGTACACGATAGCTGGGAAGCTGGGATAGTCTGGTCATAGTGAGTTAGACTTTGTCTTATTTCTTTTTGCTTATAACTTTCTAGCTTCCCAACAGTGCCCTTTGCATACAGGTTTATTGAAAAGGAAAAAAAGGAAAAAAAGATCTAGACCACCACTCACCCGGATCTTGTTTTCCTCTTGGCGCCTTGCAAGAAGCTCAAACCGCTGCTTCCCCCCCAGGAACAGGAGAGTAGAGAAAGGAGCCTGGCAGCCCGGGCGCGCCGGCAGCTATGCGCGCAGGGTGCGCAGGGCGGGCACCTGCCGGGCGGAGGCTCTGGGTGCGCAGCTCCCCCCAGAGCGACAGAGAGCAGCTGGCTGGTTGGTGTCCCTGACCTGCCCCCTCCGAAGAGCCCTCCTGGCAGAGGCTGCGGGGTACGTGTGTCGCCCTAATGGATGAGGCTGGAGGAGAGAGCTGCGGGTGGCGGGGACCCCGCGGCGCCTGGGCGCACTCAGGGGCCGCCTGACTGCAGAGCTCACCCCAACTTCCCAGACAGGCAGGTTCCGCTGAAGTGAACTCCTCCCCCCACTCAAGATTCCGGGCAGCGTCATGGAGGATGGTGGAGAGGGGTGGGCCCATGTGAGCTTGTAGAGCCGAGATGGAGAAAAGCAAGAGTTCCTTTAAGACTTTTCCCAAGGTATTGGGGAAAATCAGGGGAAGCCTGAGAGTCTTATAGGTCCCCAGGAGAAGCATCTTTTCATGATTATGACTTCGCAGATTTCCTCTTCTCTGCTGGGGAAATTGAGGCACAGAGAAGGGAAATACTGGCCCAGGGTAACATCTATTCATGGAAAGAAACTTCTCTCCAGCCTGGTCTCTCAGCTCCCCCCATTCCCCACACCCCCATATTTTTCCCCCACAAGCTTTATCACCTCTGGGTGTCGAAGAGGGGCTAGAGGACAAGGACACAGAGATGACAGCGTTCCCACTGGAAGTTTCTGTGTTCTCTTCCACTTCCTTTTTTGCTCCTTTGTAATAATCAACATGATTGAAATTTCCTTTATTCGATCCCACTAACCCAGGTCACACACATTTCAGCCACCGGACAGTCGTGCAGAGGTTGCTTACTGAAGTGAGAGCTCTGTGTTAGTGAGCCGTGTGGCGCCAGGCACGCTGGAGGTTGGAGGTCTATTTTGGGGCGGGGGGTGAGGACAGCTATTCAACTCCAACATTTCCCTGCAGTGTGGAAATGCCAGCTCAGCGTTGCCAAATACTCAGATTTTAAAAGAGGATCTAGAAATGAAAAGTTCTGTGTCAACTCTCCCATTATGTTGAAACATTGGCAAGTTTGAAAAAAAAAAAATGTTAAAAATAGTGTGGTCTTACTCAGATTCCCACTTTTTGGTTGAGCAAGAAGCAAAGTTCTGCAGACTGCAGGTACCATTGGCTTTGTTATCATTTTTCCAAGAGTTCCCAGAATAGAGTTGGATACATTTTATGTATCTGTGGATATGGTTGCAGATGTCTGGGGAAATGTCAGAGTAACTAGTCAATATGAGCTAGTTCCTTTCCTGGTCTTTGGCATATCCCAGCTGTGACTATACTCTATCCTAGTAAGGTAAAACCTGAAATACCCTTGAACTTCAGCTCACTGTCTCGATTTACCTTTGGAGTTCTGGGAAGAAGGTTTGTCCAGAACCACACAGTGAGTGAATTGGTGGCAAAGCTTGGTAGGAACTTACCGTATGTCACTAAGGCCTTTTCACGAAGGCAGCTAAGATCAGAAGCTACAAACATTTAAGGGGGAATTTGGGTGAAGTGCCAAAAGAGGGCAGCTAAGTTCAAGAAAAAGAATTTTAAGAATTTATTTTGTGAGAGGGTATTCTTTTTTAAGGCAACTGTGAGGCACCTGGCTGAAATGGGGTGTGTGTGTGTGTGTGTGTGTTGTGTGTGTGCACACGTGTATGTGTGCACGCGCGTATGTGTGTGTAACACCTGGAAGTTGACAAAACACCTAGATTATCAACATGCCCTCCATGTTGGGTCTGTATTATCTTTTCCCTGCTCCCAGAAGATAATGATCTCCATTGTAACACTGACAAAATGGAATTGCATGAAACTAGAGTTGAAGTCTCTGGAATTCTCTTCACTTTACTGTCCTGGTTATAGTCTAAGGAGCCGCGAGTCTTTCATCCTTACCTCTCTCTCTCTAAGATGTTGGCAAAGTCAAAGGCCCTGAGCCTCCATTTTTCTAATTTTGGTGAAGGGATAATGGTCCTTCCTCTCAGCAATGATCGATGGATGATTCAATGAGATGCTGTATAAAATGAAACACTTTGCATCAAGCAGGCAGCACAGAATAAGCACTCAGTAACTGGCACTGTTAAGGTTTTTATTTTAATACACAGGCTACGTGTTCTGCCCCAATACGTCTGTCTTTCTTCTATTGGTAAATCGCTTTTGCTGAAAAGAAAACCTTTATGAATCAGTCCTAACATATTTAGTTAGTAAAGGTTTGGCATACCATTGGTCTTATAGGAGAAAAAAAAATGAGTGTGATGTGACTCTTTTCTCCTGAGACATACAGTATTCAAATAGTGATTCTTACAACTTAGAAGAATGATTCTTTTTACTGGATCATATACAGTCATCCAAATGCAAATGTGTTTCAAAGAGGTTGTTGTGATTTGATCTTTGATGTATTGGTGGTTCATACACTCTTGTAGGTATTCCTATCTCATTCCCAGCTGTCAGAGAAACTGGGAGAAGCTGGTCCCTGGGAAGTTACGGAGACGAACCAGGCTAGACACTTAGGACAATCTCTGGAGCCCCCCAGTGGAGAGTAGAGTGAAGTGATGAATGCATCAAGGAGGAAGTCTTGTTCAGATACATGTCCAAAATTAAAAAACAATAAAAACAGTCATGAGGTAGAACACAAACATCAATATGGCACCAATCCCGCCATCCCATTCTTTCCCGAATCTGTGTGCTCACTTCCACTGCATTTAAAATGCAATGACATTCTTTCCTGCAGCAGACAGATCTTATACAGTCCATTCCTGAGAATCAGCGTTCCTCTGCTCACTCTGCTTCAGTCACACTGTTTTATGCTCTTTTCAGATTGTGCTGTGTTTGTCCTTCCCCCGGGGTCTTTGACATCTGTGAACGGGATTCTGGAATCTTAGATTCATTCAGCGATCAGCTCGCATTCCTCTGACTTCGAGAAACCTACCCTCAACTCATTACCTGAAGTGGTTTCCCAGGCACTTGTTCCATCTTCTACTGTACACTCTCATTTCTTCCATCTTATGCTTCATCAGGAACCATCATTCATTTGCTGATGTAATTTCTTTGTGATACTTCTTTTATGCAGTCTCCATGACGGCCGGAATGGCACCTGTCTTACCCACCATTCGATATTTAGTGCCAAACCCATTTTTTGGTGCATAGAAAATGTTGAATTAAATACATATATGTTTGTCTCTTTCCATCATTCTTATTCCAGGAAGGTAATGCAAAGAAGACATGTTACACCTCGAAGCAGTACCTATTCTCATGAATGATTAAGGTTAGGTTTAGGGTTTAGGGTTAGGGTTAGTGTCCTTTATTGGATCATGCTTAAACTTTACAAAGATGAGTAAGAAACCATCACTGGACATGACAATTTCATGATTTGGGTGGAAGCAGTACCTACAGCCTGACTGTAAGATGCCCAGGTGGGGGGCCCATGGAGAGACTAGCCAGTGGCTCTGCCTTAAGGACCCAGAGGCTTCAGAAATGATCTGTGTCTAAGAGGATGAATGGAGGGGATCATGAGACAGAAAGCCAGGCATTCTTTCTGGAGAATGCAGATCTCCAGACACATACAATTTGGGGAAAATATAAAGCATTTAATATGTGTGGACTATAATAAGTACAGTGAGAATGAGAGAGGATAGACGGAGATGGAGGACCAAATATACTACAGAAAACAGCTTCAAGTTGAGACATAATGGCAAGAGGAAGGCCTCAGATGTGTGAAGTAGGCACATAGACCTTATTAGCATGAACTGCTGCAAGAGTGTTCTCCTGTCCACATAAGAGAAAGCTTTATTTTCCCTTGGTCTGACATGCAAATTCTTCTCAGTTTCTAGGAAGATGTTATTGATATGGCTTCCAGTCAACAGACAGCTATTAGTGGTTTCATTTTGATGGAGTCAAATGTTATCCTCAGATTTCTGACTATTTGGGGCTGGTGCTCCTAACCTCCAAAATGCACAGAGAAAAAACAGCTATGCAATATCCTGGATGCTCCAGAGCAGTGTGTGTTCTCAACTGTGTGGCAAACTCATGTATTATGTGATACTATCTTGTCTTTTCAGAACAGAAAATAGCAACTTAAAAGGCTTAGGTAAGTTTCTCAGACTCCTCCTCTAGTTTACTACAAAGTCAATATCCATTTTGTTCTATTCTAGGCTCTTCTCTGTAAGGCATATGTGAGTCCATGTGTGTCAATCTGTGTGATGTCGTCTTGATCCCTTCTTCTGTGTCATAACTATGATTTTTAAGAAATATTACCTTCATGGGAGAACATTCCTATAAAGTTATTTTAAAGCCAGAAGATTTAAACTTGATTTATCTGATGCCAACAACTCATCTCATTTGACCAAATGAGCTATGATTGACAGCCCCAATTACACAACTTAATTAAACATTATGTATATTATAAAGAAAGAAAATCAGATGCTCACATCTTGACTCTATTCCTCAAATCACTAGTGGATGAAGTTGTAATATTAAAAGTAAAGGGAAGGAGTGATCATTAGGAGGAACAGGCAATAGATTTGAGGAGTAAACAAATGAGTACTCCTTTGCCATTTCCCCTGTTCTAGCTTTCTCTTAGTGATTTTCTAATAGGGATTTCTTCGCTATGAGCTGGCCTTAGATCTGACCCAGAAGTGAAAGGAACGACATGCAGTTATGCTCTGACAATAGAAAATAAATCTGTTAAAATTATATTTTTTTTTCTGAATTGCCGAGGGAGATATTAATCTAAAAATCTATAAATATATATTTTGCATGATTAGGGTGAATGTTAATGTCATTGGATTCATGTTTGTGTTTTGTCTTGGAATCTTGTATTTATATTAGTGGAGTTCTGGGTGAGTGTTGCTGTCTTTTTGTTTTTTTTTCTTTAGAAAAATTGCCCCATTTAAACGCAAATTGTTTCTCAATCTGATCTTTCCATGCTGTAATTAGAGATATTTTCTCTCAGGATTCTGGTGAATCTTTCTCTTGTTGGAGGCAATTTCACTGAGATTCGAAAAGGCAAATCTGAAACAATGCAGGGTACCAGTCAAACCTGGAAATTGTGAAATATCTTAAGGTGTCCCTGAAATCAAGTGTAAAATGCTGTCCTTTGTACCCTGGAAACCCACTCCCTTCAAGGCACATCTAAGAACGGGTGTTGTGGCTGCACAGGCACCAGTCTTGGCTCTAAAATTCTGTTTGATCTATCATTTTGCACATTTCTGGGCATGGAAGTGATTTACATTTTAACAAGTTATAATATCAAACTATAAAATAGAAATAAAAAAGGAATTATACATTTGGCACTTTGGCATCCTGAAGTAGGCCAGATCTCTTGAATACCGGTTATATGCGTGAAGTGGTATCTTGAATCAAAATTTGGTTCCACCAACCCTGTTGTTGTTCCCTTTGGTAGATGAAATCATTTCAAATACACTGTATCTTAATTTTAGGAGACCCTTTTTTGGTCTCCTAATTTTCAGTCAAGAGTTCAGATAGTGAGTTCATCCAGAATCGTAGGCTAGACGCCTAAGCAGTCTGGCATCAAGGTCAGGCTTTTCGCCACTACAGAATTTGTTCTCCTGGATGACGTCACAAATCTGGAACTAGTGGGGTTCGCCTGTCGTCTGACATATGGAGTCTTGTTCTGCACCTGCAGAGACCTTGTCAGCTCAGACCTGAGGCTGACTTTCTACCTGTTACATGAAGGGGTTGGACTAGGTAGTTGCATGGTCCCTTCTAGTGTGTTATTCTGTAACCAGGGTACATAGCCTTTGACCTGTGGTTAGGATGACCAGCCATCTCTGTTTGCCTGGGACTGACTTACTGAGATGTGGGACTTTCAGTGCACACATTGGGACAGTCTAGAGTCAACCAGTCTGTTGGTCTCTCTATGCAATACTTGATGCATTATACTCAATACCTCCTTTTTCTGGGCAAAACTATTTATTGGAAAGTCTTTGAACTCCCATGACTGGGGATTTTTGTTTCTTAGATAAAGTCTTAAAGAGCTAGAGCATAGGGCAGATTATTTGAAGGGACCCAGGGCCGGCTTTCCCTCCCCATGCATGGTATGCTTAAGAAGGTGGGATAGTTTCCCCTTCCTTTCTTTTCACTTCAGACTAGTTGAATTGTTTTGTCAAATTGCCTTTGCATTGATAATTGAAGAATGCATATCGTTAAGGTTATAGCAGTTGTAATCCATTTGAAATTATCTCCATCATTGAAAGGGGACTATGTCTGAGTCAGAATAATAACCTCATTTTGATCACCTAGTCTTCAAAAATTACTGTATGGACACTAACTGAATTTTGTAACAATAATTCAAAGTAGTTATTATTCTGCACTTTAAGGAGGAGAAAACTGAGATTCAGAAAAGTTAAGTAACCCATTGAAGCTAGCAACTGAATTTGAGCCATGATGCCCCTAAACTCTTAATTTTCCTGTACAAACGGTGACATCTGCAGTTAAAACAGTTACAATCTCTTGTTTATTTGCATATGAATACTGCATATATTCTTAAAGATTTCAAGTGAAAATACATTTAGATGTCCGGCTTCTTGATTTCAAATCCTGGCTTTTTTCCCATGCAGAAGAATGAGATAATTTCTTCAACAGAAGTGAGTCATATGTCTTTTGTATCACTGCATTTCCTCCCTACTCTGCTAGTTCTCTGTTTCATTATTTTATTATTTTATTACCAGAGTACAGAGTTTTATTGCCAAAATACAAAGATGTATTTTTAACACAAGAATAAACAATGCCAATAAGAAGTTGAAAAAACAGTTTTGGTGGATCTGAGTAGCTCAAGCAGCAAGAATGAATATTTCAATGAATGTTAGCATTTAACAGAACATATATATTAAAAGCACTTTTCAGTCAGATGAATTGCAAAATGCATCTGTAAAATCCCTAATTCTAAGTCCAGGAAATAGATGCAAATCCTATTTTTGTAATTTAATGATTAAATTACTGGTCATTTTCTTCTTTTCCAAAAATACCACATCATTTTGTTTATCATAGGAAATGTCCTTATGCCTTTTAGTCTAGCGAAGTCAGGCTGCAGATCTTGAGATGGTGGGGAGTGACTTGGGTTTGTGAACAGTACAATTGGAAACTTTAGTTAGACCACATTATGCCTGTAATTACACTCTGATTTGATGTGATTTCTGGCATTTGGCACTTGTCAAAGTAATTTTCCTTTAGTTTGTTTTGAGGGGGGCTGGCAAAGAGGCGCATGCAGATGATTAAACAAAGTCTTCCCTGTTTATTTCATATCATGAAATATTGTAGATAAAATGACGAATTAATTTTTAAATGTTTACATATATTTGGAATTGTTAAATTGCTTTGGCTAAAACAGAATTTTACCCTCAAGATACTACTTGAATGCTGGCTTCAGCCAAATTCCTTAAAATTGTTCAATTTCGTTTTGAATGGAATGATTATCACTAACTTTTTTGCAGTGTCTGAACAAAACTGAAAGTTAGGGAAACATTACAAATAGTTGCTATATACTTAAAGTGAATTTAAATCTTTACAGAAATTTATAGGCAAATAATTTCTCTTCTAGTACTAATGCAGAATCTAAAGGTCAGTCAGATTAATCATGTGACTGAGAAATATGACAGATGGTCTTAGCAACCATTTTGGAACTTTGGTCAATGATGCAGCTGGGATGTTATCTCAGAATTAGGTCAGAAATTTCTTTATCTTGAGTTGTTTCTCTGGGATGTTATGTTGTTTGATTATTTTAGTCAGCCTAAGTAACTCAGACAAATTGCGACTTTTGGCCTTATTTAAATTTGCTCAATTTTTATGAATCCATTGTTAATCTAGACTCTATAAGGTATGTGTCCATGTGATTCTAAGCACCTGGTAATTTATATGCAACTGTTTAGGAGTTTGAAAAATATCTTGTTTATTGATTCATTTTTTAATTTTATTTCAGTATTAGGAATGCTGTAAGTATGGTTTCCATTCCCAGTTTCTATCTTTATCAAAAAACCCATCTTTCTTTCAACCATGAGGAGTTAAACTTTCCTGTAGAGGACATTTTTCTTCTTAATTATGTATTTTAACATTTTATCCTTACCAGACATGTAGTATTTCCTCTGCTGCCCAGTTATTCTCTTTCTGTATTAGTTGTTCTTTTCCAGAAACAAGAACTTAATGTTTCCGAAATCTGAATGTGATTTAAAGAAACTGTAAATTATGTATCAGCTACTGAGATCTGGTTTTTGACTTATACAGAGTTATTAAGAGTTCCCAAGTCTTAAAAAAAAAAAAAGAAAAATCTAGTTTCTAACAATTGTAAGTGCAACTAACTTCCAAGTTAGTCAAATGCCAACTTATACTGATAGTTAATATCCAACAACTTCATTTTGCATAAATCAAAATATAAGCAGAAGCATAAATACAGTTAAATTTCCATAAGTAATTGCAGACTCAAAGATCTGTAAAAGCATGTGAAAGCATATCCTTAGCCAAGTAAAAAGGATGGTCATACTAACATTAAATATAAATATATATCAGTAATAATACTTCGATTTGCAGTATTTTTCCAAATGATTTATTCCACTATGAAGGTAGAAAGGATTTACTTTAGTTCTTAAATAGAAGATTAGAGAAGTTACTTTAAAAAAAAAATAACTGTGATCTAAAAAGAGAGTGCATCTTCCCAAGGCAGAGCATTTAAGCTTCTTAGAAGAATTAGGAAACAGTGACAAACTTCATGTTAAGTTTGCATTTCAGAGTAGCGTCCCTCACGTTGTCCCACCTGTAGGTAAACTCTGCTGTATAGTCCCCCATACATTCCTGGCTCCTTTTGATTTTTATGTAGGGCACTGATTTTTTATAGTAAATTTTATAACAATGATTTCAATTTTATAATAAAGCTTCCCTTTTTAAAGTGGATCATGGGGCAGCTGGTTTTGACCAATACTTACAGTCATGCAGTGATACTTGTTCTTAACATTTGTATTTCTGCCGTAGTTACTCTGTTTCTTGACCTGCATTCAATTCACAACCTTGTCATCACACATGAGTCCTTACTTTTCTGTTCATACTCAATGATTAACTGTGTTAGCCTTTGTGGGCCAGACATCTAGGACACAGCTACTCCACTCTGTCTTTGGAGTGTGACAGCATCTATGGACAAAATGTAAGCAGGCAAGAATGACAATTTTCCAATCAGCTTGACTTACAGACACTAAAATTTTAATTTCATATACTTTTTGTAAGTCACGAAATATTATTTTTCTTTAAATTTTTCCAATTTAAAAAGGATTTTGAAGTGTAAAATCCATTTTCAGTGCACATAGCCAAGACAGATGGTGAGGTGGATTTGATTAATGGGCCTTAATTTGCCAACCCCTGGTAAAGGATCTCAAAATCAAGGTGTTTCAGAGTAAGTTCTACAGACTAGCTCACCTAATGTATTTTCTTTAAAAAAAAAATATATACGGAAATGAAGCTCGAAAATTGTAAAGGGTCCTAACTGGTTTTTAAAAAGCACTTGGCTCTTCAGAGAGTCTGCACTGGTCATCTGTCGCTGGGTGCCTGGAGTGTGGTGCTGGGTCCACTGAAATCCAGGTAGGGCCTCTGGGAAGAAAATCACATTGTGATTGATCGATGATGCCTGCCTCGACTACTACAACAGAATTACATCAAGGTGCTATTTAATGTCTGCAATCTCACCGTTGTGTGCTCTGCTAAAGGAGGGGGAGGCAGAAGTGGAGGGTGAAAGAGACAGAAATCAAAACTGTGAATAGTAGATTGAGAATGAGAAAGAGAATAAATGCAGGAACAACTGAAGTACAATTCTCTGATGTGCTGAAGTACAGGCTCATTTCACTGCCAGTCCACTCAGTGAGTATATTCCTCGGTGCATCAGTTGTTGGATAGGAACGGTTCCCTCAGTCAGGAACATTCATACAGAGAGTGATTCTAAGCTTTAAAATACTTATTTTGTTTAAAAAATGCAACAGATTCCAGATGCAAGCCTCCTATTTAGTCTAATGTTCAATCAGAAGGGGAAAAAAACAACATGTTTCAGTAAGGCAGAAACATTTGACTGTATCGAATGTCTGGAAATATAATGAGTTCCCATGTGGAGTTATCCTAAAGGCATTTTTACCTTATGAGATATACTTATGACCCACCCCCCTTGAAAGATGTGTCTCCAATGTAGGGACACAAAACTGACATTCTATAGAAACGTAAGGTAACACTGGGCATTAAAACCCAACTTCAACTTTACTTGGTATGCTTCCATGCACGGTACAAATCGTTAAAAGATTATATCAAATGCTTGATGATGGATGCTGCATTGTTACATTTGGGAAGAAACGAATCAATATATCTTTTTCCTTTGAATTCCCAGAATGACTTTCTAGCAGGGTATCTTTACTCATTTTTTATTCTCCGATTTTGATATGTGGAATAAATAAAGAGTCATCAGGATCAGAGAATATTCTTTAGTTTTTGGATAAGTTTATTGACGGATCAATTCATGAGTTTACTTTCGTTATTAAAATGTCCTTACTAAGAGCTCACCTTACAGAAGAAATGGAATCAGACAAGAGTTCAACCAGTGATTGGAAATCCAGCCATATAAACTAAGGCCCTTATCCTGGGTCAACCTCAATCCTTGCCTGATTGTCAGCCCATGACCAGACCAATCACAACCTATGTCGTCATGAGTTACACCTGTCCTTCTTCCAGGTTCAGCATTCTTTGTTTGCAGGGAAGTCAATGACTAAACAGACGAAGCATATGTAAAGGAAGATAAGAATTCTCAATAGAGTATCATTCCCCATTTTGTTTCCATTTTTCAGCATTTATATAATGCCTTTGAAGAGTGCAGAAGTGGCATATTCCAAGGAAAAACTAGTGTTTTAATCAGGGATTAAACACACCCGGTATCTGTTCAGGCTCTGTATGCAAGTGATAGTCAGCATTTCTTTTTTATCTGTAGGATAAAAAGTATTGCATATGTCTTGGCCTAACAGAGCTATAAGAATAAGTAATATGCTGTATATCAGTGTATTTCCTTAGTTAATTGTAGACTATTAAAAGTATGAAAATAAATATTATTTTTTAATTGGATTATTATTTGTGGTTCATAACAGACTTATTTCCTCAATTAGTTCTAATTTACTAGCTTATACTCTTGTAACCTACAACTATCTATTCAGTACATTCTTCCAAATTATTGGTTGAATAAGAACAAAAAATCCATTGCCCTGGGTGTGTATTAACTTGATAACATGGCACAAATATTCTTTGTGTTATAAATAGTTCCCTTTCATCCCAGCTGCAACCAGAGTCAAAGAAATAATGTTATACATGAAAAGAAGCATTATTTCCATTTCTGAACACAGTACAGCCAGTGTTCATTTTCCTCCCCTCTCATGACTTCAACTGACACTGCTTAGTTGTGTTAGCCTTGATAATTTTCCAGAGAGGCTTACTGTGAAGGATAATAATTTCTGCCTATAAAGAGGCATTACAGTTCCATTTTACAATCCTAAAAATGCAATATTTACTCATTTTATTTGGGGGAAGGTCAATACATGAGGTCAAGGTAAATTCTTTCTAAAATCTCAACTTTAAGTGAGTTCTTTTTTATTGTGGTAAAAAACACATAACCTGGGATCTACCCTCTTAACACATTTTAAGTGGACAGTATAGTATTGACAGCTGCGAGCGCCATATTGTTTATCTAATCTCTAGGTCTCTTTCATCTTGTGTGACTGAAACGCAACACCCTTTGACGGCAATTTCCTATTCCTTCTCCCTCAGCACATGTAACAACCGCTTTCCTCCTGCTTCTATGAATTTAACTACTATAGATGCTTCAGATAAGTGGAATTGTGCAACATTTGTCCTTCTGTGACTGACTTGTTTCACTTTATAATGTCCTTAAATTTCACCCATGTAGCATATGACAAGATTTCCTTTTCTTATAGCTGAATAATTGAGAGCGGGGATATTAAAGTCCCCTATGACTATTGTATTGCTTCTATTTCTTCCTTCAGATCTGTTAATATTTGCCATATATTATATTAGATGGTCTTGCTTTTGTTGTTTCTTGAGTTGATAGTATAGCCTGAGATGGCTTTTTTTTTTTTTTCATAGCTTCTGAGGTCTTTAGTAGACAGCAGCTAACTCCATAATACTTATAATGACGGTGGTCCCTGTATCGTTCATGCACACTACTGCCACATGAGCCAATGAATGCCTCGCATTACATTCCTGTGCTGTCCTTGTCCACAGTGATGAAAATCTTAATAACTGGGACACAGACACTTCTGGTGAAGGGACTCTGATTGCTGTCCGACTGGTGGATGATATAGTTCTAGAATTCCATCCTGAGGGTCTGATTTTTATGTCTCATACCAACTGGCTTGCCTGGGTCACCCTCAAAAATAGAACATAAGACTAGGGCTTGCTGGCAGGTAGTTTACCTAGGGAAGTGATTCCAGTGAATAGGAATAGGGGAGAAGAAGAATGAGAAGTCTAAAACAAGGAAAGTAGGAAAGGTAACAGGAGAAGGGATTATTGAGCTGATTTTAGCATAGCCAGCTGAGATTGGGTCTTGCAGGGACCCTCTGAGAAGCCCATAGAATATTCTTCAGAATGGTCCACCAGACAGAGAAGGGGAGAATCTCTATTCCAGGCTGCATTATGGTACTATGATCCCTTGTAATTTAATTCCCCCTCTAGTCCATTCTTTTAGAACACTGTTCAAGTCCTGCATCCCCAGTGTCTACATGACACTTTGAAGACAGAAGTTACTTTATAATAAATACTTACTGAATCAGTGAATCAATGACTGTGCTCTGCTTAACAGTTATTATCAGCAGAGAAAGGAATTAATGCAGTCTACATAGAGTCTTTCCCTTAGGCGAATACTATGACTATTAACTGAGTTCCTTCAGGTTGCTGTAATAAAATACCAAAGACGGGGTAGTTTATAAAGAGAAGTTTATTGCTCATAGCTCTGGAGCCTGGGAAATCCAAGACCAAGGTGCTGGCATGGTCCTCTCCTGGTTCATAGCCAGTGCCTTCTCAAGTGTCCTCACATGGTGGAAGGGACTGAGGAGCTCTCTGCTACAGAGTAATCAGTAACCCCATTCATGAGCATCCCGCCCTTGACTTAAGCACTCGCCAAAGGCCCTACCTACTAATACCATCACATGGGCAGTAAAATTTCAAATTAGGAATTTGGGGGGGACCCAAACTTTCATTAACCTATGTCTCAAAAAAAGTATCCAACTTGTTCTCTACCTTTTGAACAGTATACTACCAGTGGGGTGGGATTTTCAGTATCTTCCCTGCTTTCTTCTGACTTACGAAGATACATGTGTTCTACAGTTCCCTGTTGACCTTAAAAGCACAGATATGCACGCACACACGCGCACACACAAACACATACACACATGCATACATCTTGCTCTGGAGTTAGGCTGTCAGAATTTGAGCCCTGATATTGCTAGTAATTCTCTCTGTGACTTTGGGCAAGTTGCTGAACCTTTCTGTTCCTCCGTTTCTAAACCTATAAAATGACAATAATTCTAATACCTGCCTGCTGGAGCCATTGTGAAGATTTATAGGAAATAAACCTATCACATACTAACATACTTCACAAGTAACTACAATCCCCATCTACAAGGCATTTGAGTGCTAGGATGTAGAAATAATTCACTCTTTTTCAGCAAGTGAAATACCTTCAGTGTCTCTGACAACTCCCGGCATCGTCTGTGCTCATATTATCAGGGGCAATGTTGAAAATCTTTCACAGTGGTCTGGCATGGGAATTGACCCAGCGCAATGGTCTCTGGTCACTAGCTGTCACATACTGGTGTGCCCAGGTTGAATAGAAGCAGACAGCCCCTGAGAACCTTCCCGAAGCAGAGGACCGCTCTGTTGCTCTCCCAATGGGGTGGTCTCCACATGCAGATTGACTGCATCCTGCGAGGGGCTGGTATTATGTATAACTCCAAGATGGCAGACTCAGATGCTATGTAGGCTTAAGAGTTTGGCATCCGGTGAAGGGTAATTGCTTCCGGGTGCTAGTCCTGAGGAAGTGCCTCAAATGCCGCCCTCAGGCATTCTCGCTGTGGTCTCAGGGGCTGGGTGTACTCTAGTGTGGAGAAGCCCTGGTCTCTTGGCCCGTGCACAGCACCATCTGGAGTCAAGCTCTGCTCTCTAGGTGTCCATAGGCACCAGCAAGCACGGGCTCTTCCACCTTCCAGGTGCACAAAGGCTGGGTGTGGAGGAGGCTGTCGGGCTACGGCCATGACAGTCTGGCTTTGCGTAGTGGTCAGCTGAAGAGGGAAAGTTTATTTTTATTCTTCAAAACAGTGACTGCAATGGAGAATTCATAGTCATCTGGTTTCTGAATTGTGGCAGACTTTTATCCGCTGCCTTCATTTGTAAATCCTGTAGCTACAATGAATTCCTGTTGCCTCACAGCAGGATAAATGGATACTTTTGTAAAGGAAAGAGGTATAACCTTTTTTCATTGCATAACCTGATAGGTTCATCATGTAAAATCTGAAAATGTGACCTAATACATGTAAATCCCCAAAGACCTTTTGGGATATGTGCTGCTGGATTTTCTTATTCTCTTCCCACAACGCTTATGTATCAAGAGAGGGAATGCAATGTAGTGGAAAGAATGTGCAATTATAGGACTTGATTTATCTCTGCCCTGTTACTTTCTAATTGTGGTAGTCAGCAAGGTGCGCCTCCATTCTGCTTTGTCTCAGTAAGCTCATCCTTCTATATTTTACGGCCTGTGTCCCCACCAATGCATGCTGTGACACTCCTGGCCGTAGCCACAAAGGGCTTGGGACACATCACAGTGTATTTCCATTGCTACCCCATGCCTCAAGGCAGCTGAGTCAGCTCAGGAGTGGACAAAACCTTAAGATTTGTGGCCTCTGGCTGCCAGCTACCTTCTCTGGGCACAACTTTCCATTGGGGACAAAGAACAAAGTGAACTGCCAGAGGTGATTGTGTTCCAGTTGTTCAAACAGCATGTCACAATGCCCAGAATGTGGCAAGTGGGAGAGGGTCAGGATGATACTGCTGCAAATGGACACCCAAGTCTCTCTTCCCACATATGGGTTTGTCTGTGTCTTTGTCATAGGACAAGCCCCTTTGGTTTATCCACACGGGCTTAGGAATTTCTCTAGCCACACAGAATTTCTCTAGTCTACATGTGAAAATTCTACCCATCCAGCGTTCCATCACTTAGTATGAAAAATGTGATGCGGTTGAAACATCCTTTTTCATTTTCATGATGGTTGCCAGCAAAAGATAGAAGAACAGTTAGTGTCTTTACACAAAATCAGTTTTTACAAATATTTAATGCTGAATTTTATTTTCCATTTATTTTGATTATAAAAAACAAACACATAATAAAAAGAAAGAAAGGAGACAGAAAGAAAATAAACTGATAGCTGCATTCCTTCCATAATGTGAACTCCCACCTCCTTCCTGTCTGGCAACTTCAGCCTTGCTGTCAGAGTCCAAAAGTTATTTTATTTTATTTTAATTTTTGAAAGGGAAGGTGTAGGCTGGAGTGAAAGAGAGCAGAGGCAGGCAGGCAGGAAGAGAGAGGAGGAAGAAGCACTTTTTTAAAAAGTTAGCTGTTCATTCTGGTTGCTGCCCCGGCCCCAGGATGTGAACGCAGGTCCTCAGGATGCGTGTAGACTGAGCAAAGCTCTACTTCCTCAGGGCAGGCCCACAAGCCTTTCTAAAGTTTGTGAATTTATTAGTGCTATTTGTCTGTGTTCCGAATACATGTGAGATCATTTCATATTTATCTTTTTCCCTTGACTTACATTCCTCAGCAATATACCCTCACATTGTCTCCCTGTTTCTTTTTAAATCACATACTTGGACAAATTGGTATTTTATGGTTGTCTCACCTGTAACCTTTAAAGAGCATATCTTTCAAAAAGTCTTCATCAAGAATTGTGTAAAGCTGTTATTTGGAATCTAGATAAGTTAAATATTTAGAATAGTCTGTAATACGTTGTATTTTATTTTTATAAAGATATAAATAAGGTGTAATATAATTTCTTTAGAACATGGAGGCACTTTCCAAACTCTGTGTACTCCAGTATTTTGTATAAATGCTTGATTTTTTTTGGTGCTCCATAATAGGAGGAAGTTGGGAGAACTACTTAGAGGATGGGTTTGAGGCTCTTTTGAGAAAATTCATAAGCATACGCTTTGTGATTTATTTATTTTTTTTTGGAAAGAAGCCTGTGTTAGCTCGTCTTATACAATTTTTAACCCAATGTCTCCTTTTCCCAACAGACCAGTTCAGGCTCCAGACACTTCATCATTGTTTGAGTTAAGACAGAATTTAAACATGCACACATGTACTTCTCACTGAGAATACTAAGAAAACGGAACTGTTTCGTAGTTGAATAAACAGAAGACAATTTCTACCACTAAATCTGGCCAAAAAGACATGGTCTCTAATTTCACATACCAAAATGTAGACAAATATAACTGGTCTTTTAGGTGATAGACCCTTCCCCGCTTTTGGTAATGACAACTTTATATGACTAACATGTCTATTTGAATTTCTCTTTCTGTGAATATGCTTTGTTTCAGCACGTTAGAATTAGAGAACTGGGGCAAGTTGCAGAACTCTGGGCAGAGGTGCTTATTTGTTAGAGGATAGAAATTTTAGCCTTCTGTACCAAAGAGTTAAACCATTTGTTATAACTCTTTTGGATCTCTACAACACTGGAGAGGTCAAAGAGGTATTTTAACCCTAATTTCCATTAAAAAATAAAGGTATTAAAGACATACTGAAGAGACAATATATCATAGTATTTCTGTCCATTCTTTTTTATTTTTTTAGGAACATCTCCTTATTTTCAGTTGTTCAGCTTAGTTGTTCTCCCAGTCTCAAGTGGCAAGCCCTGGTCCTTGGGATGCATGTGGACTGTGCCAGTCAGAGGCTACGGATTTAACCACTAAACCACCAGGGTGCACCATAACATGGATTTAGCTGAGTCCACTTTCCTCGAATTCTATTCTCTCCATCTTTTCTCATGTAAGCTCAGTCTAAGCACCATGGTGTGTCACTTGGATTCCAATGATAGCCCTCCCCATAGAGCAACCAGACGCTATCACACTCCTCCTTGGAATCCTTCAGTGATTTCCTGCCTCACTTGGAATGAAATCCATGGTCTCCTAGATTTGATGCAATCTGGTTGTTGTCATCTCCTCTCTGTCCCTCTGTGATTGATGTACTTCAGCTGCACAGGTCAGCTTGCTGATCCTGGAGTCTCCCCGAGCTCCTCTATTACTCATAGCTTAGGTGTTTGTGATTCCCTCTGCCTAGCATCTCTTTCTTCAGACCCCCACTCAATCAGCTACTCATTCTTCAGCACTCAACTCCCCTACTTAGTAAGAACTTCCATGGCTATTTGACTCAAGCTGCCTTCCAACACTGGCTCCACTCACTACTGAGTGCTTGCTTTACTGGCATCATAGCACCATGCTGAACACGCATTCATATTTAAAGTTATATTATTTGTTTCTGCATTTATTTTCTAACTTTTTCAATGGTAGATAAAATCCTTGAGAGCCAATCACTTGTTTCCTTTTGCCACCCTTGAATCCCCAGCAGAGTATATGGCAAATAATATTCATTCAATAATGATTTGCTGAATGAAGAACTAGTGCGAATGGAGGGCATGTGTCTTGCTAGGCACTCTGAAATAGTTATAACAAGTTTTGGGATCAGAGGACCCTGCTGGGGAAGTTGAAAAAAAAAATAAATTGCTAAAACTTACAACATCAAAATGATAATTCTTTGTCAGTGTTAAGTAGAGACTTTCAAGAGAAAAATAGGTCAAGAAACATTGTCAGGTTCACTGTACTCATAAGCAAGCTAGGATTCAAACCTGAGACAGATTCTGAAATACATGCTCTTTGTACTGCATAGCACTGGCCAGAGTGGACAGATTTCTCTCACTGAAGACATTATCTAATAGCATAGTGGTTAATATTATTACGTAATTATTTGAAATGTCATCAAATCTCAGTCGAATATTCATGGTGTTTGAAAACCACATTCTTATAAATATTAGCTTTCTTTCCCTTTAAATGATTCCAACTGTCTTGCCAAACCATGGGGTCAGCGGTGTGCTCACTCCTTAATAAAATAAAACAATATCTGCAGTACATTTCCGATATTCTGGACCACAAAGACACAGGAGGAGAAGATGGGGAAAATGTATTTGGTTGGAAATAAGAAATGAATTCTGGGAAACCAATCTAATTACCTTATTGGAAGCTATCCCAGATTTTTGAAAGGTACTCTTTGAAATAAAAGGAAGACGTTCTAAGAAATTAAGTATCTGCAGATAAATCACCATAATTTCATCTCTCATCTCAGAATCACAGTCTTCCTGAGTCTGTTTTATCAAAGGTAAATTTTCTTTCTCCATTTAGTAAGTTCTCAACTCAGAATCATAGTCAAGCAATCTGTATATCAGAATCTACAAATGAATTCATTTATTCGTTGGCCAAGATTGATTTCCATTTGTTTAATTGTGCATATTATCAACTCTAATCATGTGTTGTGCAAAGTACATTGTCAATTGCTATTAATATCTCGTTCTCACAGAAACCATATTTATCTTATTTAATCAATTCTGGAACTGAGTCTTAGAGAGGAGAAATGATTTGACCAAGGTCAGACAGCTAATAAGAGTTAGCGCCTAGGCTCAGCTATGTATGGTGAACTTTAGAACCCAAATTCTAAACCATTCCATTACCATACTCCCTTCCCCTACAAGACACTGTAGCATAATGCCATTTATCACAGTTAAAGAATATGTTCTTTTAAAATAAAAACATTTGTCAATGGGTTTACTTATTTCTCGTTTATTATAATGTTGCTTGCTAAAAATGAAAACAGAAGTCCAGGTCAATGTTTTTAAAACTTACAGCGTATATAAAGCTATCAACCAAAATATATTTGGAAAGAAATAAAAGCAAAGAAATAAAATCCAAACAGTTCAATGGGAGGCATGAATCTTGCGTTACTGGAACTAAACTATCATTCACAACAGGGAGGGATATGGTAGTGATTTGTGGAGAGGATTCTTTTTGATTCAGTTTGCCCGTCATGCCATGAGCCATGATGTCTCAATCCTACCAGGACTTTTCTCCATTAAAAACACCAAGACACTTCCAGTTGTGATGACCATTTGGCATTCACGTGGCTTGGGCCTGACACTGACATATTATCTCTTCTGATCATTTCTCATGAGCCTGTGGAAAAACAGCGCCACCAAGTGCGGGAGGGAGCAACTCACAGATGTGAATGCAGCCACCGAATTCACGCAGCAGTTTTGTTCTTGCTTAGAAAGTTGTCACCCAAATATTCAAGAGGTTTTTATTTTTTATCTGTCCATCTATTTATTTTTTTATGGAACCGATTTGAAGCTTTGTTTCATTTATTTCACAACAAGATTTGTTTGAATCTCCCTTCTTCCTGGCCTAGGAAATGACCACTTTGAGGGCAGAGAAAATGTAAGAAAAACAATTTTTTAAAACATTTTTTTCATGTTTTTTTAATGCAGCAGGAATAAAGTTAAACAGGCAAGCAGGCAGGAAGGATGATAGAGGAGGAAACATTCATTTATTTTTTTATTAATTTTATTTTTATTGCAGTAACTTTGACTTTACACATTAAAATGAACTCATATATGCAGGTTCCCCATAAGTGCAGTTTCCAATTCTTAAGATATATGCCAACACAGCCTGCCCTCCACCAAATCACCAAGTGTTGGTCACCATTGCCCAGTGGGCTCTGCCACCACTGGTCCCCCTACCCCCCATCCCATTCCCTGTTGGGCACCTCAGTTTTGCTGCAAGTGTCCAAGGATTGGTTTTGTTTCATCTGTTCCTTTGTTTTGTCTATTCACATTCCACCTATGAGTGAGGTCACCTGCTATCTGTCTTCTTTTAACTTATTTCACTTAGCATCATCCTCTCTAGATCCATCCATGTTGATTCATACGACAGGATTTCATCTCTTCTAAGGGCTGTGTAGTATTCCATTGTGTATATGCACCGCATCTTCTTGATCCATTCATCTGACATTGGGCACTTAGATGTCAGGAGGTTTGAGAATAATGAAAGGAATGCAAAATTTACAAAAATGTTAGAGAATGCGAAGTTCTCAGATGTATGTCCCTGGGTACTCCCAAGGGCCTGCAGATCTCAGTTTGAGTAACTGTCTGCACTCAATTTATTTGCATTAGTATGATTACATGACCAGTGTACTAACTTCAAACTGAGTAAAATTTGCTTAGTTCTCTGAGCTCTGTCTCTCCATCCAGTTTATGGGAATTCAAAAAATGCTCGTCTAGTGTTAATTGGCACAATGTGTGTAAATTGATCAACTTAGAAAGTAAAGGATATGATAAAAACTCCCGAATATTTTCTAAAAGTGTTAGTATTACTACATGATCATGGTGTTTTGAGGAAAATATATATGCATACAACTAATATGACCCAGGGGAAATTTGCTTTGTATCTTTATCCATCAATGTTCTTTTTGCTTAGTTAATGCGTAGTACAGCAGCAGATTCCCACAGCTAGCAAGTGGTGAAGTGGGATTCACACCAAGGCAGTCAGACTCCATGGCCTGTGCTTTTGTTCTTAGAAAGGCTTTCAATGTTAAGAAATAAAAAAAAGGAACATCGATCACCAGCAGAGGTGGTCTGTTCTGACTCTAAACTCTACACATTTAAGCACTGTGGTCTTTTGACTCCTATAGAAAACGCCATGATATCTGAACTTTAAAAGCTCCATTAGGTCTTAGAGCACTTTCCTTCCCTCTTCCTGGCAAATGCAGCTGTTACTCTGGGCTCCTCCCACTTTGTACATCATACATTTGTTTTTAAAAGGAAAGGTGCAGGCAGGAATGAGCAGGAGAGCAGGCAAGCAGGCAGGAAGAGAGAGGAGAAGGATGCATTTTATTTTTTATTTTTATTTAGTTGTTCACACTGGTTTTCCCCCACCTTTGCGCCCCCACCCCCTTCCAGGGTCCAAGACGAGAACCCAGAGGTAAGTGGCCTGTGCTCCTTTGGAAACGATTGACCTAATTGCTGCTCCACCCGGGCACCACATCATACAATTCAAAGGACAATCACTCACATGTCTACACTGACTTAAATCACATAGCTCCAGTATAAGTGAACCTGAGACTGTAACTGGTCTCCCAGCACCCCCAGAAGGATGCGTGTACACATAACATTTAAGAAATTAAATGTATTGCTTGCACTTAACTATTAGGGGATTTTATATAACCATGCAGGCTTCTCCTGAAAAGTCAGAACACTTGGAAGCATGGAGCCTCCATTCCTAATGACAGCTGAGTGGGCTGAGCAGCAAAAAGAACAAGTGAGCTATATTTTGCTACCATCCTCTCCCTGAATGTCTTCTTTTACCCTCCGTGGTAGCCTGGTGCCCACAGACAATGAAGTGTGAGACTCTGGGAAAATACTCAGTACCTGTTACCTGCTATTATTGAGAATGTTTACCCGTTGTTGACTGGTTTTGATGCCCAGCCCTTTTCAGAGCCTGAGACTTAGGAGGTGTGGCAGATGACCAAAGTAAAAAAGATGGCTTATTTCCTGTGCTTGCATCCATACACCTTTGCCACTCCTTTAGTCAAGACGAGGAAACCATCTCCACCATAGGCATATGGGCTTGGCTAAGTGGCGCTCTTTGACTAAGAGGGCTTTGGCAAATGTGCTGAAAGCAGGGAGCTGCCAAGGACTTCTGCATTGGGGTCTGCCTTCTATTGCTGCTGGGGACCCTTAACCACCACATAGCAAACACAACAGAGCTTGTTGGAGGCTGCGTGGCCCTGTGGCAGGGAGCCGGCTCCCTTAAGTGAGCAAGGCCGTGGTAGACCAGATGCGC
Source organism: Solenodon paradoxus (assembly GCA_004363575.1). Lineage (NCBI taxonomy): Eukaryota > Metazoa > Chordata > Mammalia > Eulipotyphla > Solenodontidae > Solenodon > Solenodon paradoxus. The sequence continues at coordinate 204,314 of RJWH01000574.1, forward strand.
TGCTCAGCAGGCCACTAGGTCACAAGTAAGACGTTGTTATTGTTTTAAGCTACTAAACTGGGATTGTCTTTTATATGGAAACAGTAAACTAACAAGGAGGCAAAGGCTTAGAAAATCTCCCACATAACAGATCCTGTAGCATTGACTGAGATTTTTCTGAGTCTTCAAATTAAGCATTCTCTCGCCACAAAAATAAAACCTAAAGTAAGTGACTTTAGTTTTTAGTCAACTGGTAGTGAATTAGGGCAGACAGAAGTAAAAATCAATAATGAGTGAATCGGTAGGGTATTTTTTAAAGTAGTAAGTAACTATCAAGGTAAAAATATAGAAAATCAAAGTAATGGTAATGTAACCAGTTTGCTGAAGTCCTAGAACATGGAAAACTACACATACATACACTAATGATTCATTGCTAATACAGTTACAGAGATTTATTCATATGTATATGAGTCTGTATTTTACAAAAGTTATCAAGATGTTAAAATACAATCAACAATAACAAGAAAAATAAGAATAGCTTTTATATTGAGTTCTTACAGAAGTAACACTTTTCTAAAGTAGCTTATAAAGATTTTCTTCTTTAGCACGACACCCTGGGATGCCCCAGTATTACGTCCATCTTGAAAATGAGCATAATAAGTCTCTGAGTGATTGAGTTCACTTCTCCAGAGTCTCAGAGCTAGACCCTAACTTACAATTATTTTATATGCCTATATATGTCTACGCTTTACCATTTTCCTGGAGAGAATAATCACAGTGATCAAAGGGTTTGCTGTATTTTGCTGTGTATAATATGCTCCTGTGTATAATGTGTATAATCCATGTTTTTGGCCCAAACTTTCAGGAAAAACGTATCTTTTGTCTTAATTTTTTAATTCAAATTTTTATTTGTTTATGTTAGGCACTTGGTTTTTTGTATTACAAAGGAATTTTAGCATTTATTTTTTAACATATTAGGGTACAAGAAATTTTATGTAACTTAATTTCAAAACACAGGAGCAGACACGAGTAGAAGGAGTGTTTCTCCTTGTGGCGGCCATGTCTGATGACACTCCCTGTGGAAGGATGTCCCCAGTGTCTCTCAGCAGCCCTGTCGCTGTGCTCTTTAGCGTATTTAATAACTGTTAGCTTGGAGCTTGTGGTATTTGCGTTTTTTGTAAAAGCATCAGCTAGATTGCTAGCTCCCACCTGAAGTGTACAAAGAGAAATGTCGCACTGTCCACCTGTGGTCATAAAGTCACATCACCCATCTTATCCAGTCAGTCACTTGCTCTGTGGACAACAATATGTCACTTTGTGCTTCATTTCACTGAGTCATGGGCAGAAATTGCTTTCGTTGTCAATTTGTTGTAACTTCAACAAAACTGATTATCATAGTCCAGGGCATTATTTTGCACATGAACATAGTTATTGATTTCTAGAGTTATGCTCTTAGCTCATAATCATAAATAAAAGAATTTAAAAATATTTATACAGACAGAATTAGAACTGCCCATGTATATTACATATACTTATTTTTCCCTCACAAATTTGAGCAAAAAGTGTGTATTATGCACAGCAAAAGACAGCAAATCTAAAAATCTGCCCAAAGGAGACCTGAATTGGAACAGGAGGCTTTTTTCTTATTTATGAAATTTAAGCTAATAGACTTTTTTTTTTACAATTTACTTTATTGTTTTGTTTACTTTATTGACTTGTTATTCCTTTTGTTTACACTGCTATATACTTTTAAGGATCTTGAATTCACACTTGAGAAATCAAATCGTTTTCAATTTATTTCCATCTTCACCAGTGTGGCAATGCAGAGCAGAGGCACTTTCGTTTTGATCCACCAGAGGGCAGTATGAGGAAGGATTTGCCTCTAAAGTCAAGTTTCTCTCCCACAGTGCTTCCTGCTTCCCCTGGGAGCCCTGAACTCCGGTCTTTTCCTTGATCTCTATAGTTGATGGTTTCTTTTTTTTTTTTTTTTTTTTTTTCATTTTAACGCACTGGGAGCTGCCCAGCATTTCCGACTAAGCAGCGTGAGGCTATGGAACAGTGTTGGATGAAATGCTCGGGTCCTTGTTTCCGTGTGGTCCTGAATCTTGGGTAATCACCGGGCTTGCAGAGTTGTGTTCATTTACGTAATGGGTTGATGAGGCTGGATGGCCATTAAGGATCATTCCAACTGTCACAGTCTCCGATTCTCATGCAGAAGCTGGGTTATGTCAAAGCTGTACACACGAAGCTGTGTAAGAAATGTCCGATTGTTGTTATTGTTGATAATAAGGAGAATTAAGCATGAGAAATACAAACTGGCATTACCAGCACTCTTCCTAACTCTTGTCATCTCTCAGTCACATAACAGGGCTATTCCTCTGGGTCTTAGAGTATAAAAGGGTCCTGGAGGTGTCTGTTCTTGAGGCTTCTGTCCACACTGGTGTTGAAGTAGAGCAGCTGCTGCTTTGGTTTCTTGCTTAGAAGACCCCTGTGAAGGATGGAAACGCAGCGCCCCACTTCCCTCAGGAGGTCTGAATCAGGAAGATCCCATCCATAATAGGAAACCTGTTTGAGGTGGAAGACTTTCCCTGGCTGCCTACAAAGGTACACCTGCTCCGCTTTACAGTCACAATTGTTCTGAGGTGCTCAAATTTTCACCCACAGAGAGAGGAGGAGGGGTAGGCAGGGAGGGAGGGAGAAGAGAACAAACCTCACTCACATTGACTTTAACTTCCATAACTTCTCAGAAGAGGAAATAAGAAGGGCCTATCTCCATGAAACTGCGGTGGGAAACCATCAAACAAGACTTATAATTGCTTAAATAAAAAGTGTCCTTCCCTCCATAGGACCCGGCCATTAAGGAGGGAGGGCCAGTGTCTTGGACTAAATTGTCCATTCTCCACAATGGAACAACCAAGAAATTACTCAGTGGCTATAGGGTGGTTCATTTTCTTCTTCAGTCTAAAAGAGAAAAGGAAAAACAGGCAGGATTAGTTTTCGAAACAAAATGACCAGTTTTTAAATCATAAGCTAGACGTAATTATAAATGCTGGCTCCACTGGGCCCTCCCAAACTGCGGGACCCTGGAGAATTCTGACTCTTCCTTCTCCAACACGGAGGTGTATGCATTCAAATCTCATTGAAAGGAATTTGCTGGTGCTTGAATTGGCCGAGCACATTTACTAGCTGCTACTCCCCAACACACACTCTCACACCTTCTTGGAGTCAGGATGTCAGACTGGAGACAGCACCTCAGGAATTCTCTCCTCCTTGGCTGACCCTTCTCTGACCCTCTCCTGCCAAAGAATGTCATGTCCTTTAACTGGTGCTCAGGCCTCCGTGGACCCTGGGGAATTGGGGGGCTTCTGGAACAATCTTTTTAATGACTCACTGCTGTCCTTCTAAATACAGCCTTCTCCATATCATGTGTTGCTCATTCTGTAAACTAGGACATTTCTTCAGGTTCAAGCACCTGGGCCAGCTTCACAACTCTAGAGCCCCAGGAAAGGTCAACTAGATGCAATAAATGTCTGTTGTACCCCAGTGTCTCTGCACCTTCATTCACTTGCGTCAGTAGTGCCTAAAGGTCCCTGCTGCCCCTTCTCAACAGCTGGTGCCCACAGACTCCAACTCCTGGCCATGCTGGTGGGTGTGATACTGCTTGACATCGTTTACATTTTTGTTAATGTTAATTTTAAAATAACCTAAACCACATGACATGAAATAAACCCTCTTCACAAAACTTTAAGTGAAAAGAACATTTTTCGTTATACTATTATCAGATATATCCTGATTACTGAGAAAATTTAGCACTTGAAAGCAGGTTTGTTAGGTTTCTTCTGTGAATAGCCTGTTCAAAAACCTTTACACATGTTTGTTTTTCTTAATGATTTATGAGTTTTTTTTACGTATTCTAGATATTAGCCCTTTGTTAAATAGGTGTGATAAGTGCATAGATGCAGTCTGTGGCTGATATTGTAATTTTGTTTATAGGACCTGGTGATTAAGTTTACTATGTTTAATCTGTTTTTTTAGATTATGCTCTTTTCATTTTGTTTACAAAATCTACACTAAACGGAGTGGAACCAAATTTTAAAGAATCTTTGTATCCTGCCCCTGAAAGATGTTTGTAAGATTACTTTTAGGTAAAACAATTGAAAAATTAACTACCTTAAGGATATTGGTTGATGAAATGCCATTGGGACAGCTAGTTACTCATGTACAAGACAATCAAGTTAAGATTCCTACTTGACGCTCTGCAATGGACCTTTGCTAAATAAGGGTTTGAACTCCTAAGGTCCCCTTACATGTGGATTTTCTTATACATAAATGATGTAAACTTACAGTTTCTATAAATACCAAGTACTAGAAATATGTTTTCTCTTTCTTATGAGTGTCTTAATAACATTCTGTCTCCTTGAGTTTAAGAATACAGCACAGAATACATATGACATTCAAAACTACATGTTAATTGACTGTGTGTTAAGGTTTCGGCCAACAGGCACTATTACTAGTTAAGTCTGGGGGGAGTTGGCACGTCCTATGGGCAAGCAGTTTACTACATGGGGTGCAGTCCGCAGAGATTTCAAGGTCCCCAGTTTAAGATCTGGGACCTGGAGAAACAACCAACATGAACAACTGAATAAAATAAATTAAATGCTTCTTCCTCCTCTCTCTCCCTGCCTGCCTGTCTTTCTGCCTGCTTGCCTTCATTCTTGCCTGCACCTTTCCTTTAAAAAGGAAAAAGTGTTTGGGGGAGTCCAAAGTTAGGAGGATTTCAGTTGCGTAGGGGTCAACGCTCCTAAACCCACCCTATGTGGTTCAACCCCCGTGTACAGTTCAATCATACACATCCTATACAGTGCCAATGACTTTAACATACTCTATGTTAAGATGTAAAAGAAACTTTGAGAAAAATAATTCCTTTGAAAAAGTGTTTCTTTCAAAATTCGGCCTCCCTCTATTTTGTCAGAGATCCAATATTGTCACTACGGCAAAGGAGTGGGTGCAGCAGAGGAAGGTTCCAGTGGGGATGTGTCCTGTGCTTGTCCAGACATCAGGGCCTGTCAGAGAGGGTCTTGAACAAGGCCACAGTGCTGGAGTTTTATCCTGAAGATAATGGCTGGTCATTGAAATGCTAGGAGAGTGAAGTGGTCATTGGAGTTGCCTTTTACACAGCAATAAAGTGAAAAGACTGGAAGAGGAAGTAACAGGACAGGGGAAATGGTGGGAAACAGTTACAGTAATAGAAGTCAGAGAAAGGAAACTTGACATGGGGCAGCAGCTCTTGTGATGGATAAAAGGAGTGGATTTGAGAGCACTGAAGAATGCACATTTACCAGGAGCTAGTTAATGCAAATTAGCTTCTTTTATGGCCTCAAGAAATTGGCCACCTAGAAGTAGAAACTTGGGAGAGGGCACCACCTGGAGAAACTCAACAACCATCTAAAGAGGGCCAGACCTGGGGTGGAGTGTAAATTATTCCCTGATATCTGTTCTCCATCTCAAAACTGCTTTTCAGGGCATGAAGGAAATGTCTTTCTTTGGTGGTTAGTGGTACAAAATTCTTTGCCAATAGTACTTTAACACTAAAAAGCAAGTAATTTACCTAACTTCGACAATTTCTTATTTTACAGCCAAAAATAATAGAAGTTTAACACTCAGCTCTTGACAAAGAAGGAAAAGAAGCTTCCAAATCATAAAGTAAGGTGAAACAGAAGTTGCAGGAAATTATGCTTTCACAAACATTAGTTTGTGAAACGCATGCTTGTTTCTTACCAACACTTGGGACACCTTTTCTCAGAGGAAACAGAATTAGTTGCTCATAACTGTGCCAGGAAATGTGGATTAAGTTTCATGCTCACAAAAATTTAGGACTTTAGAAAATAAGACAACGAGGAGATTGTTTTTCATACAAATTAGTTTAAGAAATATTGGTGACATCTATAGTAAGGAGGACATGGAGACTGAATGTCCAAGAATGCATAAAGATGCAATAAAAATAATAACCTATGAGAAAGATATGGGCCCCTCAGATTTTAATAGAAATTTTCTGACAGAATAACTTAAATAACAGTTATGAAGTTCTTACAAAGTTTGATGATGTTAGTATTGTCCAATGATCAAGTTCTCTTAGAGTGGACAATGGCGACCATGATTTCTGACTTTCTGTCTTTGTGCTAGGGTATAATTATCAGCATGTGCCTCATTGGTCCAAATTTAGTTAACCCCCTAGTCAGAGGAATGCATATAATGCTTGTTAAACCCAGGTCGACAGAAGGAATCACTATGTCTGGGGGACTGAGATTACTTTAATTGATTTAGGCCCAGTGGAGTCCAATTTTCAATCTAGAGGTGACATCAAAGTTTTAAAGCACAGAACTATCTCTAAAAAGGTTGGATAATGGAATAATTATCTGATTCCTGCTAGGAATAGGAAAGAGGGGACATGTTATTACTCATATCATTATAAGCACAAATGAGAAAGTTTTGACACTCTGTAATAGCCAATGCCTGATAGGGAGGTTGAGCTGAAATAGGGGTGGCAAGGCTGTCATTCAAGAAATATTGAAAGGGGCAACTACTTGATTCTTTAAATCTTTATATTTTTTAAATTCTTTTGTAGTGGCTCCAATCTGATTCTCCTAAACACTGCTGAGGTTTTCGAGGGAGAATGTGCGATGACCTTTTTGTTGCAGATGGAGAAACAGAGGGAGAAAGAAAGATTCTATCTTGATTCTGGATCTGTTTGAGACAATGTGACATAGTGCTAAATTCATAGATTCTGAAGTTCGATACCTCTGTTTGGGCAAGTAATTGATCTCTCAGGGGTTTAGTTTTTTCATCAGTAAACAGGGATTAAATGATCCACCATTGATGGCTATAAGGTATAAAGGTTAAGTGTTTAAACAAAAGACAAGTCTCTCTGAGTTCAAATTCCAGTTCCATTATATATATATATATATATATATATATATATATGTGTGTGTGTGTGTATATATATTCTTTTTTTTAAAGGAAAGGAATGAAGTCAAGCAGGCAGGCAGGTAGGGAGAGAGGAGGAAGAAGCACTTGTTTATTTTCATTTTAATTGTTCACACTGGTGCTTTCTCCCGGACCCAGGACTCGAACTCAGAGTTGTATGGTTGGTTTCCTTTGGAGGCGACTGACCTAATGGCTACTCCACCATGGTGCACCTGTCATTTATATTCTAAACATCTCTCAGTGATAATGTGAGACTGTTCTCTCTTTAAAAATAATGAATTATTAGAATAATTTTTGACATACAAAGTATATAAAGAAAAGCAGAACAGCACTGAGTATCGGAAGTCACGGCCTTGGTCAGCCATTAAGTTCCCTTGGAGCTTCTTTCCTTTACTATAATTATGGGTCTCATCAGACGGACTCGACCTCGTAGAGTTACCAGGTCATTTAAGATGATGATGAATGCAAAGCACTGAACCTTCTTCAGCACAGCTGAGCACCAAATAAGACTTAGGTGTTATATTTTTGATGACATGTTAACAAGAACCCTCAACACAGATGGTCATATAGTGGTTATACACTGGTCAGTGCCTCCTAATATTTGTGAAATGACCAACTGGACCAACAACTGTTCCTGTGCTTCCAGGACCCTCCCCCTTACAAAACCAGAGACACCCATCTTTTTTTTTTTTTTTGTAGGAGTCAAATGCTGCAGAGAAATGTGCAACATTTTCGTTATTTCTGTTTCCTCACAAGCTGGGCGGGACAGCAATCATGGAAGCCGGGCTCACCCACACCAAGCTGGCTCCTCTGAGGAGGAGAGGCATCTTCACTGAGGAGGTGAGTGAAAAACAAAACCCCCGCGCACACATTGTGCTTCAGTTAGATCCATTGCCCATACTAAGGGTGGAGGGCTGCAGTGCTCTCTTTCCTCATTTGAAAAAGAAAGTAGAACATTTGTTGTGAAAAGAGACAGGGCAAAAAAGACATGTTGACAGCTCTTTCACACTCTCGGGAAAGACATCAGCTCTTCTCCAGAACCAAAAAGGCGAGTGGAGACCACCCATATGTCTGAAATATCAGAGGGCACTGAAATTCAAATGCAATGATTTTCTGCTCAACGGGTGGAGCTCTTTTACTTTTTTCCTTGTATTTTTCCATGCATTGCTCACAGAGGACTGGGCTGGTATCTTGTTTTTAAAGTTGTTTCCCCATGTAGGTCAAATAAAATATTGTTTGTAAAGTGCAGCTGAGAAGCATCTTTCTGATCATGTTTGTTTCTTAAAGACATTTTAGCAGAAGTGCACTATTTATGACAGCCATGACATGACATGCAAAGTGTTTATCAATGAAGTCAACAAATTCATTAAGAGCTAATGATGTTCACGAGAGAAAATGCAGCAAAAAACATAAACTAAAAACAATCTCAACACCAAGTGTTAAAAGCCATTAAACATCAGAACATATGTTTTTCTGCCTTTTTACTTTGCATATCTATTTTCATGAAAAATGAAGTTTGGCTTTAAAATGGGTGGTGGATTTGTGGGAGACATAGGTATATATATATATATATATATATATATATGTGTGTGTACACACATACATACATACACATAATATATATCATTTTGTTTACTTATATTCCAAACATCTTTCAATGATAATGTAAGATTTTCTTTAAAAATTATTATTTGAAATATTTTGAACATGCAAAAAAGGTGTAAAGAATAGTTAAATAAACACTGAGTATTAAACATCATGACCAACCTGCTTGAATCCCCTCTCATACCTGCAGAGGTAATGACAAATATAATCTTACTGTGTATCCTTTTCATCAACTCTAAATACTTTTTGAAATGTAAGTAATAGTAATAATTGTTTATAACATTATATAGATTTCAGGTGTGAAACCTGTTAAATCAACCTCGTTTGCCACCAGAATTCTAGTTTCTATCTCTCACCATGCAGTTGACCCTTTAACCACAGATACCCATGCCTTTCTCCCCTTCCTTCTGAGAGCCATGATTTTGTTCTTATAATCTAAATATTTGAGTTATTTCTATTTAGTATGTTTGCTTGTTTTCTTTATATCCTACATGTGAGTGAAGTCCTGTGGTGTTTGTCTTTTTCCATATGACTTGTTTCACTAAGCATAACACTTTAATTTCATCCATTTTGATGCAAATGGCAGAATTTCATCTTCTTTAATAGCTAACTGGTATTACATTGTGTATATGTATCAGATATTCTTTATCCCTTGTTTGGCAGTGAGCACTGCATTTGTTTCCAACTCTTGGCTGTTGTGAATTGCTGTGATGAACATGGAGAGATGCATAGATCTGTCTGATGAGTGTTTTTTTATTCTTTGAATGAATACCCAGAATTGGAATAGCTGGATCACAAGCTTTTTTTAAAATTTGCTTAAGTATATGTGCTATATACTTTATTATGAAGTTATGTAGCTTTAATATTTTTAGTATTATTTCATTTGTTTTCAAATTCTGTACAAATAGTGTCAGGTGGGAGTTTTCTTTTGTAATTTGCCTGTTTTTTTCCTCAATATAAGTTTTTCCAGATTCATCCGTGTTGATCTGTAGCGTTGACTACACCCTATATCTATATCTCATATAGATATATCTCATGCTGTCTCTCATTCCATTTTACAGACACGCCAAAAAGTATTGGTCCACTCATCAGATGATGGCATAGTTAGATGGATCTGTTTGTTCATTTGTCTGAAAATATTCTCTACACATAGACATGGATTAAAAGGTTCTAAAGGATGAATCTGCTCAATTTAGATGTTGCTAAGTTGTTCCTGGAGTTATATCAATTCATATCCATCAACATGTAAAGTATCTTATTTCTTCAAATCCTCTGTACTTTTTAAAACACTTTTGCTAAGCATGTAGATGTGAAATGTTTTCTGCTATGATTTTAATGATCACTTTTGTGATTACTAGTGACAGAGAGCACATTTAATTTGTTATTTATTTCCCCTATTGCATGGATCTCATTACTTCATCAAGATTTCAAATTTGTTATTACTTTATAGTTAGGTGAAAAGGTATGTCTGTGTTGGTTGTGTGTGGGTTGGCACACATACTGATATGCTAATCACTTGTTATATTATTAGCAAAATTGTTAGTTTCTGATATTTATTATGTATGTTTTGGTGTCTTTTGAGGAATAGAAACTTTTAATATAGCTGAATTTATTAATTTTCATTTATGTCTATGCTTTTTGTGTTTTACTGAACGAATACTGGTTCCAGTGTCTTAAAGTCAATTTGAGTAGTCTCAACATTTTAAAGTGCTTTTCACATCTAGATCTCTATCACATCAAGAGTTGATTTTTGGTTCAATATGCTATAAGGATCAGTTTTTTTCCATTCATCTATATCTTAGTACCATCTGTAGGTAGTCATTGTCCCATATATCTTTACCACCTTCTCAGCCTTAGATCAAGTTTCTGCATATACATGGGTCTGAATATGAACTTTCAATTTTGTCATTGGTCAGTTTCTCCCAACTTACCAATGCCATGTTATCTTAATTGTGATAGCTTTTAGAACAAAATTCTTTATCAGGTAGTAAAAATCTTCAGTCTTGATTTTTAAAAATTTCCTTGAGCTATTCCTAGGTCTTTTTATTACACACTAATTTTAGAACTGATTTGTCAAAATCCATGAAAAGCATATTATTATTTTTAGTGGGATTAAATTTTTAATTAATTTTCCTAAGATTAATATTTTATGGTTGATTCTTAATTATTTCTCTGTTAATTTAATTTTTATTTGTATCTTTAATGATTTTTAAAGAAATATTATATCATGTTAAATATATTCTTAAAAGCATACATTGTTCTCTTGGTATTGCATTTGCTAATTTTTTATTTTAGTTAAATAGTAGGAAGAAAATAATAATATAAATGCAATGGAAGACTCATTAATTAACAAAATGTATTTGCATATTATCTTTGGTTTTCAGTGTAGGTAATCATCATATCCAAATAATGAGAGTTTTGTTTCTTCCCCTTAACATTAAATAATGTAAAAATGGATTTAGAGGGATGTTCTTACACAATTAAGGAACTCGTCTCTATTCTTTCTGTGCTAATTGCTTTATTATGAATGTGTGTTAAATCAAATTTTACTTTGCTATACCTACTGAGATGATCTTTGTCGCTCTCTTGTAATCTCTCAATGTATGAAATATATTAATTTTCTAACATTAAACTCTTACTGTTTTACTGGAAAAACAACTTGGTCACAATAAAGCAATATTTTTATGTAGTGCTATAGTTATGTAGTGCCTATATTTTCTTAGGATATTTACATTTGTATTCATAAGCTCAGCTAGTTGTTAATTTTCCTTATATTCATTGTCTTTATCTCAAGGTTATCCTAGCTTCAGGAAATGAATTGGGATGTATTTTTCCTTTTTCTATCCTCTGGAAGTCTCATATTTTCTCTGTGTGTAGGAATAAAATTTTCTTTAATTATTGGTTTACTTTCATAAGTGAAGATATCTTTGTATTTTCTGTTTAGTTTAGTTTTGGTAGGTTACTTTTCTTCTAAAATGCGTACTTTTAAAATTTGTTATATTTTTACATTGAAGTAAACATTGGTGAATAACATTATATAATTGTTAGGTACACAGCACTTTGTTTTGACATAAGTATTCACCACCAAGTGTCTAGTTTCCATTTGTCATCATACAATTGACCCCTTCTACCCAATTTAATCACCCTCTTCCCCCTTTCTCTATGGTAACCTCTATTTTGTTCTTGTTATATGAGATTGTTTCTGTTTTATTTATTTTCTTGTTTTATTTCTTTATCATCTATGAATAAAATCATGTTTTTCTTCATCTGGCTTATTTCATTAAACATAATACCTTGTAGTTTGATCGAAGTTGTTGCAAGGGCAAGGTTATGTCTTTTTTAATAGCTGAGTAGTGTTAAGATTTTTTAAGTTTATGCTTTAATTACAGTCATAGTCCACGTAGACTCATGGGAACATTATTTTTTGAATTTTTATGTTTTGATTGTCACCTTCGATTATGTTTTCTGCCTTTATGTTTGAAAGTCAGTTTGACTGGATACAAAGTCTTTAGTTCACATTAACTTTCCCTGAGTATCTTGAGTTTATCACTCTACTTTCTTCTGGTATAAAACATAATGTTGAGACTTCTGATAGTGATTTGATTTCTTTTCTATATACTGTCTGTGTCTTTTTGCCACTATGCCTGGATGATTTTTCCTTCTACTTTGAAGTCAAAAACTCTGACAAGAATATATCTTGTTCAATAAACACAGGGAAAACATTTCAAAAAAATCCAATGTCCTCTCTTAAGTAAAAATATGCTAAATGAATAAGAAATAAAATGCAGTGGTTTTTATTCTGATACAAGACTTAAAAAAACTCACAGATAACACCATACTAATGGTTAAAGACTAAATTCTTATCTCCTAAGATCAGAAACAAGAAAAGAATGATTGTTCTTATAAGTTCTATTCAATTTTCTGTTAGAGATTCTACTTACTATAATTAGACAAGAAAAAGAAATAAAGACATTCTTACAGGGAAGGAATAAGTAAAACTATTTCTATTTCTATATTTTGTTGCCTAATCTTTACAGAAAATTCTAAGGAACCTACTAAAAACAGGTGTTAGAAGTAATAAACAAGTGCAATAACGTTTCATGCTACAAGATCAATCTATGAAAACTGAGTGTATTTTATTTTTATTTAGTTGTTCACACTGGAGCCAGGACTTGAAACCAGGGGTATGTGACCTGCGCTCCTTTGGAGGCAATTGACTTCACCACCACTCCCCCAGGTGTGCCAATACGAGTATTTTTAAATACTACCAATGAGTGCTCAAAAAGTGAAATAAAGAAAATAATAACATGTATTATAGCATCAATGCCTATTATACTAAGTATAAATTCAACAGAAAGACTGCGAGAATTGTACACTGAAAAATGCAAAAGATCGCTGTTAGAAATAAGTTATAAATAGACATCTTATATTCATGTATTAAGATATTAATACTCCCAGATTGATCTATAGACTCAGTGTAATCCTTGTCAAAATCTTAGCTTCCTGTTTTACAGAAACTAACAAATCAATCCTAAAATTCATATGGAAATAGAAAGGACCCAAGACAGATAAAACATTATTGTAAAAGAATAACAAATTTGAAGGACTGACATTTTCCAATTCCAAAACTTGATACAAAGCCATACTAATCAAAACTGTATGGTCCTGGATGAAGAATAAATCAATGACATTCTGTTAAGAATCCAGAAATAACTCCTTACATTTTGGATCAGTTGATTTTCAAGGAGGATGCATAGACAATTCAATGGGGAACAGAACAGGCTTGTCAACAAATGATGGCGGGGCAACTGTATAGCCATATGCAAAAGAATAAAATTAGACTGCATCCATGTACCACACACAAACATATAACTCAAAATTGATCATAGGAATAAAGTTTAGCACTAAAAATATAAAGCTTTTCAAAGAAAATACAGGGGGAAATCTTCATAACATTGGACTTGGTAATTATTTTTTGGCTATGACATTAAAATTATATATTTTAAATAGATCAGTTGATGGTATGTGAATTATATCTACATAAAGTCATTAAAAAAAGAAAGACTGTATTTTGATAATCATTATTCTATGTTAGTTTTGCCAGATATATAATACATCAAGTTAATTTGTTTCCAGGAAAGTTTTCTTGAAATATAACTTTCAAAATACCTTTTAAACATTTTAAAAATACCTTTAGGTAAATGATGACCATCCATAGATATTATGAGACCTTTTAAATGTTTTAAAAATACTTTTAGGTAAATGATGACCATCCATAGATATTATGAGACCATAAATGATATATAGGGCTGCATACATTCGTACCTTTTTTAGCTTCAAAATAGAGAAAAGTAAAACTCACTTGAACAAAAAATGGAATTAATAACCACAAGATATATTTTTATTTTAATGATAGCTATAGCCAAGCTTTTGCATCTTATCATCATTTACTCACATCTCTTCTTTGTGCTCTATTTTTCTATGTGATTGTCTTTCTAGTTCCTTTCCTTACTTGTAGTTAAATGAGTGGATTTGGTTTGAACTGTAATGACTTGGCAGCGCCCCCTGGAAAGAAAGTTTCTCTTTTCCAAATTTTCTGTAAATCATAGGATTTCTTTTGGTGGACTCAGGTGGCAGGTACTACTTGGTCCTCCATGAACCAAACTGGTGCACGTGCTTTGCCGGCATTGTTCAGTATGAACAGGGTTAGTGTCCTGACTGGTTGAATGCTCACATATAGAGTGAAGTAGGAAGGTGTGGACCTGAAGAAACAGGCACAGGGATGTGATCTTGTAACAGTAGAAATGACTAAGAAACTAGTTAGGCAAAAGTAATCCCTTTCAGAAAAAATTTCTGCTTAGAACATAATTTGCAATCCTCTCAGCAACCCTCTGAGCAATAGCATATATTCTTGCTTGGTAGATGAAGAATTAAGAATAGATTGTTCCTAATATTTCCAAGACGGTAAAAACCAAAGTGATGTGAGGGCTTTGGGGTCTGACGGCAAATGGTTCAAGAAAGCATTCTTGAGCATTACAGTGCCGTTTTATAAGTTTATTAGAGAAAATGGAGGAGAAAGCAAGTAAAAGCAGGAGAGACTCCAGGGCAGGAGGGCTGCACCTATTGCTATGAGATTCCTCCATTTATACCCCTCCTTTAGCCAGAGGAAGGGCTACTGATAAAAAGAGAGTGCTTTTAAACATCAGAGACCAGGCCTTCACTGCAGGTTCCAGGGGAGACAGGAAGAGAGAGATTTCTCAGTTTAATTCTAAACACCTCTGGCTCTAAAAGGAATTTATGGGTCCATCCTGTCAGCAGCTCCCCATCCTCCATGTCTGGTCCCATGTTTTTTTTTGGAAGTTAAATGCTGAACTGTGCCCCAAACAAAGCCTGAACTAGATTTTTTCTTTAGTTAGCTAAATTCTCTTGACTCGAGGAAATGATTGCATTATAATTTTTTAATCCCCTTGAGTCTGAGCTTACACAATTGTTTCCAACTTTTTGAGTAAGTAACTAGTTTCTCAGTTTGTCAGAGACGTCCAGAAATTCTAATGCTTGAAATCCCAGACAGTTGCCACCACTTTATTGACTAGAAGCTTCAGGAAGCTGCCGTTTCTGTATCATGTCTTAAACACCGAGAGCTAAACTACTTCTTGGGCTCCACATAACTACTCTTTCCTCTTTCCATACCTTTGACCAGGAGGTGCTCTCTCTTTGGAGTGGCTCCTGTTTTTAAGTCTAACTCCTTTTCATTTGTGTAGATGGTTCGCTCTTATTTTTCACAGAGGCTTCCCTACACACCCCACGCGTAAGCTGACCATACCTCTGTATAAATAGAACAGTGCCATTCGTTTTCACAATTTCCAACCATCAATTTTGTCCTGTTTTTAAGAAGCCAGGACCATATGTAATGCAGGGTAACAGGGGCAGTTGAATTGACCCCAGCCCAGTGTATTAAGGGGACCAAAAAGTCCCATCCTGTTTTGTTTGGCTTTGAAATATGATCAAGGCTGATCACTCCTCTCTGGAGGCTTCTTCTTTCACACCTACCACAGTCTGTTGACATTTTCTTTCTCCAAATCTCACCACAAACACATGAGAGACCCAGGCAAGACTTGCCCAGCTAAGTCCTTTTGGAATTCCTGACCTCCAAAAACTGTTTCTTATTAATAGGGATTAAGCCTGGTATTTCATTGAATATCCAGGGTCCGTCATAATGCCTGGTACGTAGTAAACCCTCTGATCCTTAGAAAATCTATATTTAGTAAGAGACTAATTAAAAATAATAAGTTAATGGTTCAGGAAAAGTAGATGATAAAAGAATTAAGCACAAAAACTGAAAAGGTTGTAGAAAAGGATTTGCCTGATAAAACAGGTTCATGGAAAAGTGACTAGATAAACACTGGGAAGCAGTGATCCAAATAACAGATAAACTATAAAGGATAAACAACTAGGTGTCACTAGTATTTAAGCCAGGATAGGAAAGAAAAAACTTTAAATAATGTGGGATTTTTTTGACAGTCAAATGGCTTTACAAATTGTCAGGCAGAAAGCTATTACCAGAAGCTATTATATTTTCCTCTATAAAAGCTCACTTAACTTATAAATAATGACAATTTTTGTTTGAGTAGCACTTTAACACTTGCAAAGCTCTTTGGCTCTCTAATCTAATTCTTTCATTTGGCAAACGTTCCTGAGAGCCCATGACAATTAATAGGTGAAGTGCAGAGGTCAATAAAATTTTGTCCTTGCCTTCAAGGAGTTAATAGCTGAACAACAGATGGAAGCAAACTGTTATGTCAGGAAAAAGTCATTATTGAAAGATTATGCTGAGGGCGTGCCCTGGCGGCCTAGCAGTCTGGTACACCCTGGGAGAGCAGCCCCACGTTCGTCCAAGGTCCCAGGTTCAAGACATGGGGCTGGAGGGGATGCTGGGAGGTGGGGAACAACCAGTGTGAATGACTAAATAAATAAATACCTCTTTCTCCTTTGTCTTCCTGGCTGGTCAGTCTGCACACCTCCGTTCCTGTCTGTATGCACTTTTTCTTTAAAATAAAAAATAAGGTAATGCTGAAGACTATGAAAAACTAAGAAGAAATATATGTACCCACATGTTTATTGCAGCATTATTTACAAGAGCCAAGAATTAGAAATGACCTAAATGCCATTGACAAATGACTGGATAAATAAGATATTTTATGTAGGAATGATGAACTACTACTGAACTATTAAAAACAAAATGTTACCATTTGCAACATCATGGATGGACTGAGAGGGTATTATGCTTTGTGAAATTAGTCAGATGGAGAAAGAAACACCATATGATTTCATTCATATGTGGTATATAAAGAAACAAAACTAATGAACAAGCAAAACAAAATAAAAACAGACTAAAAAACAAAATAGTGGCTATCAGAAGGGAAGGGGAAATTGAGTAAAAGGGGTCAATTGTATAGTGAGAAATAAAAACTAGACTTTTGGTGGTGAAACTAATAGATATATACAGATGCCATATACCTCAAACCTCTATAATGTTATAAATCAATGCTACTTCAATAAAACTTAAAAAAAAGAAGTTATATACTCAGAGGGTGGTAATTTGAAAGGGGTGATAAATTTTAACATGTGATTAAGGGAGCAGAATCTTTGTCATGGTGGTGTGACTTATAGGGAGAATAGAGTTGGTAAACAAAGATGAGAAAAAGAACATTCTAGATGGAGAGAAATACATCTATACAGGAAAAAATTATTAAAATTGTGAGAATGTGTCCATAGAACAAGAGATTGTGACTGCAGATCATTTGGCATTCCTATCTATGTCGCCACCATGGGACCTGGGAAGCCTTGTAAGAAAGAATACAGAGAAATGACACTATGATTCCTGAGGTGAGGTCAGACAACGTGATCAGCTTCCCCTCTTTTGCTGGAATTCCAGTGCTATGTAAGAAGACCATCTAATCAGAGACTCAGTCTGAGAAAGTCATACATAGGCATTCAGTTGATAGCCCAGCTGAGATCCCTTCTGGCTGTATCAATAGTTATCTTGTGAGGAAGCCATCTTTGACTCTCAGCCCAGCCCTGCCTTCAGATGTCTCTGAGTCACACTGACATCTCATTGTAAATCCGTGGAGGAGCCCAAGCAAGAGCTACCCAGCTGAGCCCTTTCTGAATTCCTGATCTCCAAAAAAATTATGAGCTATATAAAAGGGTGTTTTTAAGCCACTCCAATTTAGAGCCTGGAGTAGGAAATTGCTTGTGGGTAAGGATAACAGTAAGTGGTTTTGCAAGCCTGCCAAGCCTTCATTTCTTATTATCTTGGTGATAGCAGTCTGAGGTTATTTTGTGGGTAACCCTGTTCTAAAACTTATTCAAGAGGGGTCGGTCCTACTCCTGGCTCCTAGGGGTATCTGCCTAGTCACCATATTTTCCTAGACACAGAGTTTAGTAGTGGGTTGGGCAAAAGATCCACATACCACTGAAATTTTGCCTTGTGACTTTTGCTAAAATGAGTGAGGAAAAAGATGCTCTTTTATCAAGAGGTTACTAAGTAAGTACCAATAAGCCTGAAACTGCACGGGGCAAATTTGTTTTTTGAGAAGAGGCTTATCAAGAATAAAGTCAGTATGGAGGAAAGGAAAGCAAAGAATGAAGAGAAACAACTTCCTAATGAGACTGTTTTGAGCCTTTGTACACAGTTTTAGCTGGTTTGCTCCAGGCTTTGTTAGTTACATAAGCCAAGAAGAACCTCTTTTTGACTAAGTCTGTTGGAGAGGTGATTTTGCCACATTCATCTGAAAGATGAACTATTTTAGGTAGGAAGATCAAGGTCACACAGGACTTCATACTCTAGGACAATTTATACTTTGTTCTATAAATGATGGAGAGTCAGGTAATGATTTTAATCAAGGATGAGATGAGATGTGCACTTTAGCAAGATAACCAGATGCCAGGAGACGGAAGAATTGACAGCGGTTAGCAGCAGGAACAGGAAGATGGGCAGGAAGACGTAGCAAGGACATCATGCTGCCAGAACTAACACAGTTGGTGGGAATGAAGACAAGAAACCTGAGAGATATTTAAGACAGAATCAATGGAATTCAGAGACCGATTGGGAATGTTAGGGCCAAAGAAGAAAGAAGAAACAAGGATGACTTTTAGATTTCAGCTTATGTTCTGGCTGGACAATATGCTATTTTAATTGATATTTATTAAATCTTTTGGTCACAGTGCTACATTCACTTTTGAATATTGGCATTGTATCTCAATGCATATTTCACACCATGCCCTCCACCAGAGTTGCCTCACCTTTACCCCCACCTTTTCCCCTCTCTCCATCCTTCCTTCCAATAACCTGGCAGCCATCATCTTGTGTCCCGAGATTTTGCTGGGGCTTATCTATCAATTTATTTCATTTCATTATATTTCACAATGAGCGGCATCATCCTATGTATCTCTTTTACTTTATGACTTATTTCACTTAACATGATCCCTTCCAAATCCACCCAGATTTTAGCAAAGGCCACAATTTCATTTTTTTAAATAATGGAATAGAATTCCATTGTGTACATACACCACAGCATCTTTATCTGGTCATCTGTTGATAGGCATTTGCGTTGTTTCCAAGTCTTGGCTATGGTGAACTGTGCTGCTATGAACATAGGGGTGCAGATATTTTTTCATGTTAGAGATTTTGTATCCTCTGGGTATATGCATAGGAGTGGGATTGTTAAATCAACTAATAGATCCATATTTATTTGTTTGTGGAAACTCCATACTGTTTTCCAAAGAGGTTGCACCAATTTACATTCCACCAACAGTGTAGGAGGGTTCCTTTTTCTCCACATCCCCTCCAACACCTGCTATTTCCAGTTTGTTTGTTTGTTTGTTTTGATATAGGCCATTCTCCTTAGGCTGAGGTGATGTCTTGTAGTTTTTATTTGCATTTCTCTAATGATGAGTGACGTGGAACATTTTTTCAGACATCTGTAGGCCATCTGTGTGCCTTCAATAGACAGGTGTCTATTTGGTTCTTCTGCCATTTTTTGAGTGGGTTATTTGCTTTTTTATTGAGATGTGTGAACTCTTCATATATTTTGGAGACAAAGTTCTTATCTGATATATGCTGTGTGAATGAATATCTTCTCCAATTCCATGGGTTATCGTTTTGTTTTAGTGGTGGTTGCTTTTGCTGTGCAGAAGTCCTTCAGTTTGATGGAGTCCCAATTGCTTAGTTTTACTTTGCCCTCTTTTGACATAGTTGTTCCTTCCCCAAAGATCTCTTTGAGGTTGAGGTCACTGAGGGTTTTTCCCAAATTATCTTCTAGGTATTTTATGGTTTCAGGTCTTTGATCCATCTCCTGTTAACTTTTGTATATGGTAATAATGAGTAATCTAGTTTTTGTTTTGTTTTGCTTTTGCAGATGTCTTTCCAGTTTTCTCAGCACCATTTGTTAAATAGACTTTCTTTACTCCATTGTATGCTCTTAGTACCTTTGTCATAGATTAACTATCCATACAGGTGTGACTTTATTTCTGGGCTCTCAATATGATTCCACTTATCAGTGTGTCTATTTTTGTTTCAATACCAAACTGTTTTGATGATGACCAATCTGTAATATAGTTTGAAATCAGGGTGTGTGATCATTTTTACTATGTTAATTCTTCCAATCCATGAACATGGAGTATTTTTCCATTTCTTTGTATCTTCTATTTCTTTTGTTAAGTTCCTGTAATTTTCACTATAGAGATCTTTCACCTCCTTTGTTAAATTTATCCCCAGGTATTTGATCTTTCTTGGTGCTATTGTGAAAGGAATTTCTTTTACCTCTACTTCATTGTTTGCATATAGGAATGCTATTGATTCTTTTGTGTTAATTTTCTATACAGCCGCTTTGCTGTATTCATTTATTGTTTCAGGTTTTTTTCATGGAGTCTTTATTATTTTCTAGGTATAATATAATACCATCTGCAAACAATGGTAGTTTTAGTTCTTCTTTTCCAATTCAGAATACTTTTCTTATCTTATTGCCCTGGTCAAAACTTCCCAAACTGTATTGAATAGTAGTGATGATAGTGGGTGACCTTGTCTTATTCCCAATCTTAGGGGAAAGGCTCTCAGTTTTCACCATTGATTGTAATGTTGACAGTGAGTGTCATATATTGCTTGAATAATGTTGAGTTATATGCCTTCTATTCCAATTTGGGTAAGGGTCTTAATCATGAACGAGTATTGAGTCTTGTCAAATGCTTTTTCAGCATCTATTGAGAGGATCATATGACTTTTCATTTTCAGTTTGTTGATATGGTGTATTATATTGTTTGATTTGCATAGTTTGAACCAATCTTGCATTCTTGGAATAAATCCCACTTTATTGTCTAATTTTTTTGTGTGCCGTTGAATTCTATTTGCCAGGATTTTGTTGAGGATATTTGCATCTATCCTCATGAGTGATATTGGTCTATAGTTTTCTGTTTTGGTGCTGTCTTTGTCTAATTTAGGAAACAGGTTGATACTGGCCTCATAGGATGTATTTGGGAGTTTTCCCTCCTCATCAACTTTGTGGAAGGGTTTAAGGAGGATGTGGATTAATTTTTCTTTGAATGCTTGATTAAATTCACTAGTGAAGCCATCTTGACCTGGGTTTTTGTTTTTAAGGAGTTTTTACTATTATTAATTATTATTATTATTATTATTATTATTATTATTATTATTATTATTATTACCACTTCAATTTCTGTGCTTGTGATTGGTCTGTTTAAATTATCTGTCTTCCTGGTTCAGTTTTGGGAGGCTGTAGGGTCCTAAAAACCTGTCCATTTCTTCATCATTGATGCCTTTGTTAGCATAGAAGTGTTCAAAATAGGCTCTCATGAACGTTTGTATTTCCGTGGTGTTAGTTATAATATTTCCTCTTTCATTTCTGATTTTTGTTATTAGGATTTTCTCTTTTTTTTTAGTGAGTCTTACTAGTGGTCTATCAATTTTGTTTATTTATTCAGAAAACCAGCTCTTGAATTCATTGACCATTTGGATGGTCTTTTTGTTTCCAATTCCATTTACTTCTGCTCAAATTTTTATAATTTCCTCCCTTCTGCTGATTTTTGCTTTTATTTCTAGTTCTAGTTTCCTCAGATGTAAGGTTAGGGATTTAATTTGGTTCTCTTGGGTACTGATTTATGCTTGTATGACTATAAACTTTCCTGTCAGACTATATGTTCTAAAAGCTCATTTCCAAATTTTCATTTATTTTCAGAGAAGTCTTAATTTTATTGATGATTCAGGGGTTGTTCAGAAGCATGTTGTTCAATCTCCACCTCTTTTTGCTTCCTTCAGTTTTGCTTGATTCTAATTTCACCCGCTGTGGTCAGAGAAGATGCTTTCTGTAATTTCAATCTTGGTAATTTTATGAGACTTGTTTTGTATCCTAGAATATGGTGTATACTTGAGAATGTTCAATATACACTCCCTTTTTGTTGGGGTAGAACACCCAGTGTATGTCTATTAGGTCCATGTGATCAATCAGGCCCCTTATTTCTATGTTGATTTTCTGCCTGGATGGTCTATCGAGTGTTGAAATCCCCTACTCTTATTTTGTTAGTTTCAATGTCTGCCTTTTGTTCTATCAGTGTTTCTTTTATGTATTTAGGTAGTCCTGAATTGGATGCATATATATTGCTGATAATTATTTCTTCTTGATGGATTACTCCTTTGACCATAATGTAGTGTCCATCCTTGCCTCATGATACACTTTTTAGTAAAATTTATTTTGTCTGATATTAGTATTGCATTTCCTGATTTCTTCTCATCACTATTGCTTTGATATATTTTTCCATAGCCTTTGACTTTCAACGTATGTTTGTCTTTTCTTGTAGGTATAATATTAATGAGTCCTGTGTTTTGATCTATCCAACAACTCTATGTCTTTTGATTGGTGAGTTCATTCCATTTACATTCAGGGTGATGATTGACATGTAGGGCTTTATTACTGTCATTTAAACCTTTGTTCTCTATTGCTTTTCTCTGCCTGTTGCTTCATTTCCTGTTTGTTGAAGATTGTTTTTTCCCTTTGACTGGATTATAATGTCTATTTGGTCAGGATTGTCTACTTCCTAGCTATATATATCACTTTAGTATGAGTTTTGTGCCTTTTCTGTGGGCTATCTCTGTGCTCCCCTGTGACAGACTTTTGTGAATTTATGCCATATCATATTTATATATTTTTCTAGCTTACCTGTTTTTCTTTCCTCCTTTAGTATATTTTATTCTCTCATGTTAATATCATCTTTGTTTCTTCTTTGGCTTTTCTGTCTATCATGATTTTTGAAGTTTGGTGGATCTTTGTTTTTGTTTTCCCTGTTATAGTTGCCCCTTTCAATATATCTTGAATGACAGGCTTGGTGATCAAGATATCCATTCATTTTTTGTCATTGAAGACCTTTATTTTTCCAACATATCTAAGTGATACTTTTGCAGAGTACAGTATTCTTGGACTGATAGCTTTTATCTTTTATTAATTTGATTATTTAGTTCCACTCTCTCCTTGCCTATAGTGTTTATGTTGATAAATCTGATGCTACCCTGTAACAGCAATCCCTCTACTGACAAAGCCAAGCATGTAATCTGAGCAAACAAGTAAATTGGGGGTACCTTTTTATAGGGTCAGAAGGAGCGAGGGAGAGGGGGAGTTGTAAATCAGAATAGAAATTACAAAGGGAACCCAAGTTAGTCATTTGTGAATTCCTCACATGGGCAACACGCAGGATTCAGTTTGCTAAACACATAATTGCAAAATGCACAGGGGCTCCATTCTCGGGTAATAAAGAAAAGTCCTTTTATCTGTCCAGTAGCTTCCAGCCAGCCCAGACTGCAAGGCACCTGATAGCTTGGTGGCCTCCACAGCTGGACCACAGCAGCTAGAAACTGGGCAGCTAGAAACTGGGGTTGCGGCTATTTTCTTCTACAACTCTGATAGTTGTAACTTTGTAGGTTTTTTCTTTTCTCTAGCAGCCTTGAATAGCTTTTCTTTGTCATTGACCTTTGCTAGTTTTACTATGATGTGTCTGGGAGAAGGTATATTTGCATATAGAAATTATAATGTTCCCCTCTGCTTCTTGAATATTCATAGTTATCCTTTCTAACAGATTTGGGGAATTCTCTGCTACTACTTCTTTAAATAGGTTTTCTCTTCCTTTCTTCCTCTCCTCACCTTCTAGGACACATATTATCCTTATGTTTTGTCTTCTCAGAATGTCTGACATTTCTCATAGGGCTTCTTCATTTTTCCTCAATCTTGTTTCCCTCTCCTCTTCCATGAGGGTCACCTCTATTAACTTTTCTTCAGTTTTATTTTTTATTTATTATTTATTTATTATTATTATTTTTTTAATTTTTTATTTTTTATTTATTTATCTGCATGTTTGAGTCTGCTTATGGAGCTTTCTTCATAAGCATGTTTATCTGCAATTCCTTGACTCTATCTTTCATCTTTAGCATTTCTGCTAGAACTTTCTTTATGGCCTCAATCTCCTCGGTGAAGTGATCCCTTTGATCTGTCACTTCTTTTCTGAGCTCTTCCAAGTGCCTTTGGGTAGTTGTGTGAGACTCCTGCATCTCATTCCATTTTTTCAGTAACTCTCCTGTGAACTCTTTATCTGTTAATTTGTCCCAATCCATGTTGATGGAGTTCTCTGGCAAGCTCCTGGCATCTTCTTTTTTTTGGGTCGTTCAAGATTTTTGAGGTTCTTGGATTTGGACATGACTTTCTTTTCTGCCTTCAATTTAGCACGATGGCTTTTTTTTTTTTCTTTAGACTTCTTATCTGAATGATGCTTGGCAGGTGCCAGCCACTTGATTTCAGTTGACGTGGGTCTGTTTCTGCTCTCTAGGATGGCCTCCCCCAGTGGGCCACTGACGCCTTTCAGGTGGTGCTGAAGGCTTTGCAGCTCTCCAGCATAGGGCGTTTCATACGCAGTCCACTTGCAGGCCGGGAATACAGCTCTCAGGGAGCCCAATCACATATTTTAGGATTTATGGGTCTTGGTCTAAGTTGAGGTACCATGGCTATACTAGGATCCTGAGACCTACTGTGTGCTTGCTGCTGCTGTTACCCCTGAGCAGGAATGGGGTGACGGCCCAAGAATCCGGAGATCTAGTGAGCACTGGTTCATGCCTGAGTCCTGGTGAGCAAGCACTTGTTCTGGGTCACTGCAGGTGGGTCTGGTCACTTGGGGTCTCAGGGAGCAAAGGTGTTGGGTCACTGGAGACTGGCAAGCACAATGAAGCTGGGCAGGCACAGCTCAAGGTCTCTTTCAGGCTGGCTGGTGACCTGGGGCCCCAGGGAGCAGAGCACTGGGGATTCTGTACCTGGCAAGTGCAGTGAAGCTGGTTGGGTGTAGCTCAGGGCATCTTCTGGGCCTGGTCATCCGTTTACTGGGAGCAGAGGTCTGGGGACACTGGTGCCTGGTGGGTGCAGTGAAGCTGGGCAGGCATGCTGGTGGGTGTGCCTGGATGATATAAAGAAATGATATTAGCTCCATTTTATGTCTTCCTTTATGAGACTCAAAGGAGTTAAATATCCTGCCTAAAATTGCATCCCCAGTAAGAGATAGAGTCAACCAGGTCTTTGGGTGTGAAGACTTAGTTACTCCTGGACATTTTCTGTATTCAGGTATTGATGGGCACCACATCCTTGGGAGCCAGGCTGTTCACTTTTCAGCACATCACAGGAAAGAAGGCAAGTTCACTGATTTACTTTGAGTCCCTTGCAGGGTCTATCTGGCCACTGAAGAAACCTGTGCAGCAGGGTCTTGGTCGGTGGTACCCAGGCTCCCATGGCCGACTTACCTGTATTTGTGAAAGGTGCACATGACTTTGGCCTTTTTGCTTTCCCCTCCTGAAGCAGATTTAGACACAGCATGAAGGGAGAGGAAATCCGTTCCTCAAGATAGACTATTGATTTGATTTGTATTAAAGACCGAAGGGTGTGACTTCAATATGTATAGTGAAGGAGACACAGACAAGCAGCGAGGAGGGCGCTGTGTGGGCAGTAAGGCCTTGTTAGGAAGAGAAAGCTGGAAGAAAAGTTAACAGATCAGCCTGGTTTAAAGGCAGATTGGAAGAGAAGGTTTTCAGCTCCATGGAAAAGGCAGCAGAGAAGTGAGGCAGCTGGCTAAATGATGAATGCTAGAGCTCGTGGTTTTCTTCTCTGCAGCTGTGAGTAGAACTGTGAGTAGAAGCCCACCGGCTTTGAACAGACCTTCACACCTGAAAGGGAGGCTGCGAAACACGGTGGTTGAACTTCCGGTTCTTGCCTTGAACTTGAGATGAACTCACGTTCCAGGTCTGCATCTTGCTAGGTGTATATATGAAAGCCAGGGACTTCACACCTCCAAGGCTCATTTTCCTCCTCTATGATAATTAGGTAAGAGTAGTGATCTGCCTGATAGTTATGCTCTTATCCCCTTAGGACCAGAGTAAGAGAAAAACTTTTTAATGCCTAAAAAATACTTTGCGTGATTCTTTGGCTAATCAATATCAATGATTAGTGTTGTATTTAGCAACTTCATCCTTATTATCTTAATAAATAAGTGATGATTTCCACAAATATATGTTCATTATACTTCCTCAATCCTAATATTAATAATAGTAGCAATAATATTCATATTGTCCTCTCCATCAGTCCTCTGCATTGGAAATTTTCTCTGGTGTTTGCCATGTAGATTGAGTGAAATTTTAACAGCTCTTTGTAATGTAAAAGCTCCACACCAGGAACTTTCACCTGATTCTTTGTCCAAAGAAACTACTCAGAGGGCTGGAGGGGAAGGACATACCCTTTATGACTTAGAGAGGAGTCCTCTGATGGTGTCAGTCAGACAAGGGAACCACCTCCTGATGCCAACCGGATAGTCAGGAGAGTTTCTGCACTGCCCTCGGGTCAGAGCAAGGACAAGGTAATAGGGGAGTGCAAGGAATAGTGGGCAGCCTGCACACATGGGAACTGCAGGAGAGGAGCAGCAGCGTTACCTTAAGGAAAGACATCAGGCTCTGGCAACACACCTGCCAGCAGAGCCGTCCAGCCCTGGGACTGCATCCATGCCCTATGGCCATTGGTCAGATGCTCACCTTCTGGACGCTGGGAAGTTCATTTCTCAAGGGAACTGTGCCTTATTCCAGAGCTACCGCACACTCTGTCACCTTTCTCTTTACCCACGAAGATTCCATTTGATTTATTTCTGTTATATTCCATTCAGTTTAGCCATCACATCAGGTGCTAGGGAGAGAGCAAGGAGCAAGCTGTGCATTTTATCTAGTTCGTCGTGCAGTCTCAGATCTTTAAGTAGTAGAGTGGTGGTCAGAAGCTGGAATCTTTTTTTTTTTTTTAAAGAAAGGTGCAGGCAGGAGTGAAGTTGGGTAGACGGGCAGGCAGGAAGAGAGAGGAGGAAGAAGCACTTTATTTTGTTTA
Organism: Solenodon paradoxus; assembly: GCA_004363575.1. Classification (NCBI taxonomy): domain Eukaryota; kingdom Metazoa; phylum Chordata; class Mammalia; order Eulipotyphla; family Solenodontidae; genus Solenodon; species Solenodon paradoxus. The sequence continues at coordinate 231,343 of RJWH01000574.1, forward strand.
GTTGTTCATCACGGTTTCTTTGCCTCCACCCCGCAGGAGCCCAGGACCTGGCGTACCCACAGCTACTCCAGCAGAGAGCGCCGTGTGCTGTAATTTTATGTTGAAAGCTAATTATGCAACTCAGAGTAGCATGCTACTTTTAGACACATGTCCAGTGTAGTGGTTCATTCTGACTTTTTGGAAGAATTTCCAAATCTGAGGGAGATCTGATTGCATACAACTTTCTGGGAATTGCGAGATCTCAGACACCATCTGCACATTCAGTTTAATATATAGATCTTGTTCTTCACAATTAAAAAAGATACTTAGACATATTTTATGTGTACTTAAGACATATCTGTCCTTTCCTAGTTATATTTTTTAAGTTCTTTCCATCTTGGAACCTCTGTGATCTCATCAGCAGTGCTTTGCTGTGAGTGTTAAATGAAATAATGACAGGAATACACTTACCCTCCCTAGTGCTTGTTATGTGCAATCTGTCCAGCCGATGTTTATTGGCTATGAAACTTCCCATCCTCCTCAGCCAGCTTTTATTGACTGGGCAATACAAATAGAAAGCCTCTGCCCAAATGATCACTGTATGTTTCATAGAGATTAGGTAGACAGGACAGCAGCATTATGTCTATTTGAGGAAAAATAACTGGGGAAATAACTGAGGCTCATTCACGGCACATTGCTCAGCTATCAAGGGGCCAGCAGTGGGGATTTTCTCCCAAGGGCCTCCTGGAAGATACAAGGTGTAGTCTGGGGCTGGAGTCAGCACTTCCCCTCTGGCTTTTACACTCCACATGGGGATTTAATTTTTTTTTTTTTTTTTTTTAAGGAAAGGTGCAGGCAGGATTGAAGGCAAGTAGGTAGGCAGGCAGGAAGAGAGGGGAGGAAGAAGCACTTTATTTATTTAGTTGTTCGTCTTAGTTGTTTACCCCTCACTGGCCTTGGGTCTTGAACCTGGGTCTGTGAGTTGTATGTGGACTGTGCCAGCACACTTAACCTCTAAGTTACCAGGGCACCCTGACATGGGGATTATTTTGGTGACAAAGCTGATGCCCTGGACACAGGAAAGTGTATGCAGCACAAAGAGCCATTTCAGAGATGGAACCTGTATGAGCCTAGGAAGAGAGTACAACAGTGAGGCCATGGACCCAGGAAAGGTCACGATCATGTGGGAAATTGAATGATATGTTCTCATACTTTGCATCAAGAGGATTTGCTCAAATTTCACTCCTCCACTACCTCACAACCTGTGTGTCCGGGATCAAGTTTAACTTCTTTAAGCCTGTTCTTTCAACTCTGACATAGAATAATAAGATCTTTTGTGATCATCATTACCTGTACAAAATATTCACTCCAGATCTTTGGGAGACCCTGAAGAAAAACATGATTATGTTTTTTTTCTATTCTTATTTCGAAGCCAGCCTTAGGCAAATGTTTCACCCACGGACTCACTGCTTGAGTAGTTATTACCTAACCTGTGGAGGGGTGTATAACCCCTCCAAAAGGCTGATTTGAAACTTAGAATAGTTTGAGAGAGTCTGAAAACCAATCACTGTATTTTCAGCTGTTTCAGCTAAGTGAGAAGGTGATGCAGGAGGCAGACTTACTGTTATTTTTGCTCCCGTTTCTTCTGATACTCATGCAGAGACTTAATTATAGACATAGAAGTAAACAGTGGGACTGAGATTCAGAGATGGGGTAGAGGCAGAAATATCTGTTGTAAATTAATTTAAAAAAGACCCATTAGTGAAAATGCATTTTTGCATTTTGAATTGACTGCATCCTGGTTTGTCTGAAAAGCTCTAAATTAAGAATCACACATTGGAGGTAAGGGGACAACTGACTGAACACACATCATTCTAGCCTCACTGAATTTTATGTCCAACCTTCTGCGCACAGTGGGAACATTAGGGAACATTAGCTAAATTTGATCATTAGTGGGTTTTGGATACAGAAAAGTTTGGGTTCAAGTTTGCCATTTATTATGTGATCTCACACAAATCACTTAAATATTCTAGGTCTCCATTTTTTCCTATATAAAATGGGGATACTAATCGTAAGTGGTCTGTTGGCTTGTTTGAGAGGATTAATGAAATCACCTTGTGAAATGCTCAGCCTGGAGTCTGGCATTGAATACGTGCTCCGTAAATATGAGGTCACATTTAAAAGTTACTTTCTCCGAAAGAGAATTGAGTTTTGGCATCCGCCAGTGTAAAATCCCCTGTTGACTGTGTTGATTATCTGCTTTCTGCATCCCTGCCAAACATTTAAAATGAAAAGATGTGAGTTATGGAGGTACCTTGTCTTCAGAGCAGCAAGGCAAAGAAAGCTGAGATCAGGGTCCGGCTTTTATGGGTTGACAACTGTTGAGAAACTAGGTTTAGCTCAGAGAAGTGGGCCTGGGGACTTCTTAAGTGGGAAAGTGACCCCACACTAGTTCAAGCTTTTATCTTAGTGTTTTATGTCTCTCTGTCTCTTCTCCTTTCTCATCTGTGAAGAGCTGCTTGGAACATTCCCTGTACCAAGTGACATTTCAGCCGTTTTTTTACTTATCTAAATATTTGCTTTTAAATTGATTTTATTTTCCTCAATTTTAGAGGAACATTGCAATTTCATTCATAAGGGTTTAAGACGTGCAGCGTCCTACATCAACCTCTGTCTATAATGCATTAACGTCACCACTAGCGGTCCAATTCCCTCCTTCACCGTATAACTGAAAACTTTTACCTGTCTTACCCACTCCTCCTCTCATGCCTTTGCCTTCTAGCCAATAACTAATTTGATTCCACAAGTTGAAAGTCTTTTGATTTGGTTCATTCGCTGGCAAGACTTGTTTTAGATTCACAGGAAAGTTGCAAAGACAGGTCAGAGAGTTCTGCTCACCCTGCAGTCCCTCCTCTGCTGCTAACATGCTCCTTGAGCCTGTGTCTTGCTCACAATGACTATTGATAAATTATTATTAACTAAATGTTTTAGTTAATTTTATTTCACTACTTGTTCCTTCATGTTCTTTTTCTGCTACCAATCCTGTTCAGGATATGACATGACGTTTAGTTCTCACACCTCCTGGGGCTCCTTGGGGCTGTGATTGTTTCTCAGATTTTCTCTGTTTTGGGAGACCTGGACGGTTTTGAAACGTACTGGTCTAGTATTTTGGAGACTGTCCCACTTGTTGGAATCTGTCTGATGTTTTGCTCCTGGATTGATATGATGTATGGGTTTTTATGGAAGAATACCATCGAGTTAAAGAATTCTTTTCTTTTCATTTCCCCTTTATTTTGATTTGCAAACTCAGACCAAAACAGAGTAAAGGTGGGGGGACAAGAAAGAAAGGAGAAAAATAAAATAAAAATAAGTTGATGCATAAATCTCTTCTACCGCATGAACCCAACCACCAGCCCTTGCCCTGACAACCTCAGCCTTATTGTCACAGTCCACAAATTTCATTTGATTCTGTCAGTTTACTGGAATTATTTATCCACATTCCAAATACAGGTAAGATCATTCAACATTTTTTCTTTCTCCTTCTGACTTCACTTTGCAAAACACCCTCAAGTTCCCTCCATTTTATCACAAAATTTTGTTTTTTTTTAATGGAGGAGTCGTATTCCATTGTGTGTGTGTGTGTGTGTGTGTGTGTGTGTGTATGTGTGTGTGTGTAGATACATATCAGATCTTCTTTCTCCTTTCATCTAACAATGGACTTTTAGTTTGTTTCCCTATCTGAGCTGTTGCAAATAGTACTGTAATAAACATGAAGGAAGAGGCCTGCATGTTTTCAGCTTAATACTTTCGTATTCTTTGGACCTATACCTAAGATCGATACCTGCTAGATTGTACTCTAGTTCTAAAGTTTTTGAGAAATGTCCACACTATTTCCTAAAATGCACCATCCTGCACTTCCACCAACAGTGTCTGAACTTTTCCTTCCCTCCACCCCGTCATCAACACTTGTCTAAAGAGCCATTTTTTATCACATCACTGTGGCAGTTGACCAGAGTCAGGTAGTGTTTGTCAAGCTCCTTCATTGTAAGGTTGCTCTTTACCCCCTTTCCATACAGTGCTCTCTGGAAGGAAGGCACTCAGTCAGGCTGTACTTAATGGGTAAGTAAAACACCTTTTGCAATAAGAGAGAAATAATTTCAACAACAATATTCATGCACATATGTTAAAGGCTTATTAGATATCACAGTCTGTGTTAAACCCTTCTTACTTATGAACTCATTTCATCATCACAGCGATCATGCCAAGAAACCCAGGCTCCAGGAAGTGACCTGTTCAATGTCACCCTGCTAGTGAGGCAAGAGTTTAGTTTCATGAGCTGGTCGTTGGTCCTGGAGCCCACCTGTAGGATTTCTCAATACTTTACTTCCATCTGTCCAGTCTGGGTTTTCCCCCTAGTGAGTCAGAGTCTGATATGCTCTCAGTAAGTAGGGATCCTTCTTACCAGGTTCCTGTGTGACTTCAGTGTGTGTCTTGGCTTCCTCCCCAGGCCTGCAGGGTCTGTGATGAGCCCTTCAGATAAGGGATAGCTGCTGCCCCTGCATCCTCGCACGTGACTGGGCTTCAGCGCAGCCTTGCCTCCCCATCAGGCTGTTCACAAAGCCCATTCTTCCAGAGGAGTGCACACTGTGACAGTGTCAGCTTTTATCTTTCTTATATCTCTGCTGCTCTTTTGCAGTAGTGATATTTGGCAGTTTTATTCTTTTTTTTTAGCAAAAGAAGACTAGCCGCCTTTATCAAGAATGTTTTATTCTATTTTGTCCTGAAATCCCTTGAACAAAAAGAGATATGTTCTTCCTTGTAACCATGCTATAGTGAACATCCTTGAAGATAAATCTTGGTAGGGTGTTAATATCTTGTGTGCTTTATTATCTCTTCCCCTCAATTTATGTGGGTGGTTGAGACTCAAATGCAGCCTCAGCTCAGGTGAGACAGCCTCTCCCTGAGCAGCAGTAGTCCTGCTGGTCCCAGTTTCCACAGAAGGTTCATTATCATTCAGAGTCTCAAATGACAGACACTTAAAAAAAATTCGATGTGTTTTTATTATAAAATATGAAGTGATGTTGGTACTGGAGATTGCCAGGCATGAAGTGAATAGGAAAATGGCTTGTATTCTGGGACAAGAGCCTTACTTTGTGGGCAAGACCCTGATTCCCTGGGCCTTTGGTGAAGACAGTAATCCCTTCTGCAGGGAGAGATGGCCACTGGGAACGAAACCGCCTTTCTAAGGCATTCGGTGGCCTTTTGCATATTAACAATACAGAGCAGAAAGTATCATTGCCACATGCAATGCATTGAACACTTTCAGTTGTTCAGATGGTGAAAAACAAAAATTGTACTTCTGGAGATAATAAGAGGCCTTGTTTGGAGATGAAAGGGAGCCTAATCAATGATGATAGCTTCCTCTTGACAATTACAGTTCATTCATTACTAGAAGAATTCTAGTTTGCAGGGCTGACATGGGTTATTGCATAGGGGCAGGATTTATTTTGTGTTTCCCAGAATGATAACAAGTCTTGTAAATGAATGAAGCTCTCTGCGGAGGAAAGGCCACAGAGCTCACCTCGTCATGCTGGGAAGTCAGGGCTGCCCGGCCAAAACTGCCCATAATTGCCGCAGCTGCAAGAAGTGCAAGCTCCCGTTTCCAGGGAAATTAATGTTTAATGATAAGTGAAGTACTTGAAAGAGTAGTTCAGGATGCAATAAATACTCCACTGAGGGAAGTTTCCCCTCTCCAGTTTTTGCTTCTACTGCAGAGAGATCCAAGCTAGATGAAACTTTTGTTTTGTTTTCCCACTGTCGTCTTTCATTTCCAGACTTTGCAATCATTGGTTGAATGGGCAATTCAGACTTAAATCCCCTTGTTGGTTATTCCATTAGGATTTCCATTTTGGCCAGACCGTGATTTCACACCTGTGCATGTGGCCATCTATAATAAGAGCTGTGTGATAGACTGGTGACATCACACTTGGACAGCTCACACGCTTCACACACTTTCAGGAATCCTGCATAAACAACCAGTACCCTTGAGAGAAAGTGTAGAGGGTATGGCGAACAGAGGTGTAGCCCGAGGGGGGCAAGGGAAAGAAAGAGGAAAAACTGCTTTGCAGTACAGGGGTCACGTTTTGAATCACAACCTTCATGGTGTGTAAAACACGTACCCTGTGTTATTCTGCACAGCCTCGTCTGTAACCATTTAATAGTTAACTTCAAATCCTCCTGCAAAGTACACGTGTCGTCTAGATGGAAACATCAGAGGAGAAATTATTTGCACTAGATCTAACAGCAATCCATTAGATCCAGCACAGAAAAAACATGTTTTAGCATGAAGAACACTGAGTGAGCCATCTTTCCCCAGTGACGACCATGTGACCTGGGTGAGAAGCCATCTCCTTGCCCACCCGGTGACAGAGATGTTATCTAGACAGGCATGCCCAAGGCCCATGGGGCATGGGATTAAGGGAGAGGAAGATGTGTGTTCAGACCCCAGCAGGATGTTGCCAAAGTTCTCTGAACTTCTGGTGGGTAATAAGGCCAACTTTGCAGGGACACGGTAAGGGAGTCACAATCAACTGAGACTTTTAGGAAAATCTCATAGGTCATCTATTGAATTTTTTTTTTTTTTGATGAATGAGGTGTAAAATCCAGAAAGAAGATCTGGATCGCTGGGGCAAACAAAATAAACATCATAGAAAATCAGCAGAGAGACCCAGCAACAGGGCAGGCAAATAGAGAAAAATTGGAGAGGACTGAAATGTTTAATGGTGGACGGAGTTTAAATTTCACTGTACAGAATAGGATGTAACACTTTTTTCTCTTTTCTCTGAAATCTTCAGTAAAAGCCCCATTAATTACTTATGTTTTTGAAACTATATGTGTGAGTGTGTGGGAGCGGTTAGGGTTAGAGGTTAAGGTTAGGGTTGCGGTTAGGGTTTAGGGTTAGTGTTAGGGTTAAGGTTAGGGTTTAGGGTTAGGCTTAGGGTTAGGATTTAGGGTTAGAGTTTGTGTTTAGGGTTTGTGTTTAGGGTTAGGATTTAGGGTTAAGATTTGCGTTTATAGTTTGGGTTTAGAGTTAGGGTTAGGGTTAGGGTTTAGGGTTAGGGTTTGCGTTTATGGTTTGGTTTTAGGTTTAGGGTTTAGGGTTAGAGTTAGGGATTAAGGTTAGGGTTTAGGGTTAGGGGTTAGGGTTAAGATTAGGGTTTAGGGTTTAGGGTTAGGGTTAGGGGTTAGGATTAGCGTTTGGGTTTAGCATTAGGGTTTAGGGTTAGGGTTTGTTTTTAAGGTTTGGGTTTAGGGTTATGGTTAGGGTTTAGGGTTTGGGTTTAGGGTTAGGGGTTAGGGTTAGGGTTAGGGTACATTGAACAGAGCGGCACTCAGGAAATATCAGCAGTGTTGCTGACATACTCAACATATGTTTCCAAACCAAGGATTATTCAGTAATGACAGAAATTCTGCAGCTGTCTTTTTAATACATTTAGAGAACAATAAACAGAATACTTATTAAGTTTCCCATGTGGCTGCTTCTGTGTTAGGCACATAGTTAAATCAACTGTTTCTGTAAGTTTGTCTCCATAGCTGCACACTTATGTGTGAACTTTATGTTGTTTCGGTCTCTGATCGGCTGCATATCAGGGTCATTCCACAGGAGGTGACATGCAGCCTAGGTGTGTGGTAGGTGTTAGCACTGAAGTTACTATCCTCTGTGACATTTGTACAACACTGAAATCCTGTAGTGACATTCAGGAAGTATCCCTGTTATGGGATTGCTGAAACTATTCTTAAACACAAATCTAAATCGCCTTCAAAGCATTGACAGCCTAGATGGAGAGAGATGTATGCCACAGCAGGGAGGCAGTGAGAAGCAAATGGTGGATGGTAAGATCTGGAGTGTCTCAAAGAAGAATCTCTATACGGGCAGATTTTTGATGGTTCCTCATCTCATATGGTAAAACCAACATCCCATTCATGTACCAATAGGTCTACACCTCCGACCCTTGCTTAGCTTCACAAATGCACCTCCTGTCATGCCCCCTCTCTCCCTCCACCTCAGCCATGCTGCTGCCCTCCTTCTTGATCTGTGTTCTGCAGACAAGGGCACCATGCCCTGTAGCTTCTCCTCAGGGGTCCTGCACTGGCTGTTCCTTCTGTGGAATGACGTGGCCTTTGTGGGTGAACACGTGCCCCTCTCACTTCCTTCAGGGAGCTGCTCACCTACCGCCTTAGAGAGGGCGCTGCCTTAACCAGATCTAAACAGCAACCTGAGCCCCTCGCTCTCCACATTATCCTGCATTTTCTTCACCATTTGTATCCCTTTTGGATATATTATTTATTTGTTTATTTGCTTGTTGTTTTTTTTTTCCCTGTCTCAGCCCATTACCTTCAGGATGAAACCCCCACGTATTTTTTTCGCAGCAGAGTCCCTAGTTCTCCGAACAGTGTCATTTGAATGTTTTGACCACATTCCAAAGCAACCTGAACCTACACTCAGGGGTTATTTCTTTAAATACATAAATATACATAGGTGTGTGTGTGTGTGTGTGTGTGGACCTATAAATATATGTTTCATAAAACAATACTTTTACCACTTGTGATGTGCTTTGATATTTTATTTTATTCTGCTTTTTTTCCCCCAAAGTGTTGACCCTGACCATCTAATGGGTTACAAACCACAGACTTATAACAATTCCTGAAATATATTAGGCACTCAAACATTAGATGCTAAGTTTTCGTAAAAAAGAAAATGACTCAACTCGACTGATTCCAAGTAGAGAAGCCATCTGTAATAAACAGAAGAAAGTTGTGGCTGGCGGGTGTCAGGATTTGGAGACAGCTGACAGCCGTAACCCCAAATCTGGTGGGCATAGAGGCCCGACATATATTGGAAAAGTAACTTTGACACAGGTGGTCTAACATCAGACATGTTAAAAGAGCTCTTTTATTAATTTGCACATTAGTAATAGTTGGGGTTTTTTTGTTTGTTTTTTTTTTTTTTTGCGAAAATGGCTTGTATTCAGAAACTTTGAAGGGCTTCACAGAGTATATTTCTACTCTCGTGTTTATCAGTGGAGCTAAAATAATTGAAGACTCATGTATAAAATAGTCTTTTACTGAAAGAAGTCTAATTTTGTTTTACTAAAGCAAAAAGGAAAACCAAAACAAAATTTAAAAGGCCTCCTTTTGGAAGTATCTATTATATGCCTAGTTTAGTAAATTAGTTAATATGGACCGAATGATGATTAGTTCCATAACCTAACAGTAGTATGCTAGTAAATCACCTTTTAAATACTCCTTACTATAAGGATAACCCTTTAATGACATCCTCTCAGAAAAAAAAAAAAAAAAGGGTGTGTGTGTGCAGGAATAAAACCACATTGTCTATCTTGTAGATGATTGTAAACATCATTCTACTTTCAGAGACGTTTAAAAAATCCATCTTCAGAGGAGGAAGTGTGGTAACTAATATTTATTGAGCTCCTATGATGCCAACCAATATATGTTAATCCTTTTAAAATACTGTCAGATAAATAATTCATTGAGGAAACTTTGGCTGCAGCTATTAGGCTGAATCATATAAACTGTTAGGCATTTAAACACATTTTACTATTGACAATTTCATATGGTTCCACCTGATAAAAGACACACTTGACCTCGGTATTTTAAAGCATAGCTTATTTTTCTCACATATGAAGACAGTAGGCACTCCTGTTAGGTTAAAGGCTCATTATCAAGAGCAGCATCTCAATGATTGACTTTGTCTTGTGCTCATGTTTTTTTTGTTAATCATCACAAGTTACGCCTCTAGTCATCACCCCCTTATTTACAGCAAGAAGAAAGAAGAAAGGAAACAGCCAGTATTTTTTTCAGAGAGGTTCACCCAGAATTCCCCAGCAGATTTCTGCTTTTTTTCACCAGCTAGAAATACAGCAACATCTCCCTTGTTTAGCCCTAGCATGAGACGCTAGACAACAATTTAACTTTCTCCAATAGAGGTGAGCAGGGGACAAAGAGATCTGAAGTAAAAGTTTTATTAGACACCCAGCCAATCCATCATGGTAAAGATGATTTTTCTATTGTTTGTTTTGTAAATGACGAAGTGGAGGCCTCAGGCTGTGTTATCGATGTGCAGTCACACCCACAGCAATAGCTGGGCTGTATGTAGTCTGCCTTCTGAAACTAAGCAATTAAAACTGCAGTACATTATCATCAATGGTTACCTTTTTATACAAGTTAAAAATCATCACACCTTCATAGGAGTTTATGGTGTAGTCATTTCATCTGAAAGGTAGAACCTTAACACAAAAATTATTGATTTGCTTGCAGATCAGTGTTTTCCCCTCTTCTGTCTAGTTTTCATCAATGAACTTAAATGTAGTAAAAATAGTCAAAAGCATGCAGATGATGAGAAACCACATCATAATCAGATTTGGGAGGGGGAAAGGGAAGAAAAGAAAAGGAAGGAGGGAGCACAGGGAAAGGGAGGTCGCATGATGTTAGGACAACTATTACTTGAAGGAAAGCCTCGGCTTGTCCAGGGTAAAGTGCCAGCCAAGCCCAGAACTCCAGCTTCGTTCTCTTTCTAGGTCTCTTGCTTGCTCTTAAAGTAGCAAGTTGTGCCTCTTCTGCCTTTTGCTCTTTTTTGACCCCGAGACGATCATGAGACATCGTAGGTGGTCAGGACATCTCACCTAACATCTCACATCTAACCTTGTGGCTAGAAGAGCATCAAGTTGCTGACCTTTCCTGCTGATGTAGGCACTGTCCTGATAGACCCGCTTCCACTACCCAAAGAGCGAAGGATGTGTCCCTGACTGTGGTTAGGAAACATAGTGACAACAGCACCCAGCAAAGCTCTAACAGGACTTCAGTCTCAGCTCTGTTACTGTGCTGTGCAACCGAACAATCAAAATACCTTTCATCCTCTGGAACCCAGTTTCCTCATCTATACATGAAAGCAATTAGGATAGATGATGTCAAAGATTCTTCCAGATCTCATATGCTATAACAGGTTGCGATTGTTTGTTTTCTGGCTACAGACACCAATAGAAAGTTCAAACAAGGGAAGAGAAAGTCGAAGAGCCAGACCTTCAGGGAACAACAGGGAGCAGTAACTCAAACTCATTTTATTCAGGTCTTTGCTTACCATCTAACAGGTAAGCATCACATTGGCTTGGCCTGGGTCTTTAAGACCTTTCAGCAGGGAAAGGGTGAAAACTTAACATCCCTACCCTTATATTATAGAATTGGGAAGGCATCATCTCCCAAATAAAATTGACATGTTATTAGAGAAAGCATTAGGTGTAGACACGGGGCAGATCAAAGTTCTGGATGATTGACCATGTGGTCAGTCTCCTGGTCTGGCTCCTGGTTGGTCAAGGTTGGTTCACTATTCAGAACAAAAACTTCCATTTATTGCGTATCTACCGTGTGATAGAAATATTGTAAGATGCATGGTTTTACTTCAATCTTCACAAATTAGATGTTTTTATCCACATTTTTCAGAGGAGCAAATGAAGTTGATTTACATGCAGGTATCTATGAGGAATTATTCAGCAAGTCATTTCTTGGCAACTCTGATCACACTTCTGCTTCTCTTACTCACCTTCTAGGAAAGTCCTCCTATAACTCTTTAGGTGCTTTGCTTTGGTGATGTATGATTAGAGCATCAGGATAGCATTTCTTGGGAAAATTGATGACATTATTTCCTCAAGGAATAAAGTCATTGATACAGACGCTAATGCCTCTTTGTTTCCCCACCTATCTCTAGAAACCTTTAGGATCTGTCTTTGCATGGACATCTTAGCATTCCAACTTCTATCCCATGTAATTCGAAAAAGCCAACAATGATAGCAGCTCTGTAAGGTGGGGGATAAATAGCAATTTTATTATTTAGTCCTGAAGTGAAGATCTATGATCGCTGAAATCCAGTCAATTGACATTCAGCTGCAATATGTTAACACAGCATTTTAATAATTCACACTAAGTTCTCAGGTGTTTTGCCCGTGAGAATAATTAACATCCTCTGCATCTGCGTACTTGGCAACCCTATCCCCAGCCTTCCAATTTGAATTGAGAAAATACATTTCCACATGTTCCTTGCCAACACAGGGCTGCAAATGCAGCAGTAGGATTCCAAGCCTCATGCGAATATTATCATCAGCCTCCCTGAATCATCCTTTAGAATTTTACTGGTCACATTGGTAGGGTTCTGTATTGTTTCCATGGGTCTTACGCAAGAACTATTGCCTTACCCCAAGACTGTTCTGTTTCTATTACTCTCTGCTTCCCTATAGAATATGAAGAGACTGTAAAAGAAGGTAACTCAATTTCAAGGTCATCAATGATCTTGACTCAAGGGTCTGGTCATGAAAAAGATGTTCCTGCCAAAATGAATGATTTCTAATTCCCATGTACCATTGCCACTTTCAGTCTTGGGCTTTACTTCTCCTTTTATTTTTTCTCTATCTGTTGTCATTTTCCCCTTTCCCTTGGAGAGTTTGTCAAAACAGAGATTCCTGGGTCCCAGTCTGAGAAATTTTGATTTAGTGCATTTGGGGTGGGCTCAAGAATTGGCATTTCAAACAAGTTGCTAGGTGAGGCTGCTGTTGGCCTGAGATCATAAATTCAAGTAGCCTTTTTCCTGTGCACATCATGATAAGAATCATGCAATGCTTATGGACATCAATTCTGGATTATTGTTTTAAGATGAGCATTTTAAAAATGAGATATAACCATTCTGGGGGTGTGAATGAAAAGTTCTGCACACAGCAGATGTGCTATATATATATTACTTCCTATGCTGAAGTAAATGTAAGTGGATTATAGAGCTCATGGCATGAGTTGTGGAGAACAAAAATGAAGGGAAGACGGAGTAATCCCAGAAGTCATTGCCAATAAAATGGTGACATTGATTGAGCTTCCATTTTGAAAGCTGCACAAAAGATGATGATGACAAAACCTATGTCCCCCCAACCAGGGTGGAGATTCTAGTATGAGATCTCCACACTTAGGATTTCTCAAAGGGCTATGGCTTCAAACTAGGCGGGAATGATGGGACAGGATAGGACAGTACTGAATGAAGGCAGAACATAGAATTCACAAACATTTCCTTGATATTTCTCTACTCCAAGCTATTCTTAATTCAGTTTGCAGCCAAATTCACATTGTTTATAGGGTACGAGATATATCCAAAGGGAAATTTTATCAAGTCCCAAATTCTTTGATAGCCCCGGGTATCTACAAGAGAAATACCATTTCCAAAGGAATGTGCAAGATTAAGTCAGGCTCCCCTCCTCCACAAATTTTTTTTTTCTTGAGAAGGAAGTATTTGTATTTATTTATTTAGTTGTTCATTTTGGTTGTTCCTCCTTGGCCCCAGGTCATAAACCCAGGTTCTTGGGCTTTATGTGGACTATGCCACCATAGCTAATGACTTAACATCTAAGCCACCAGAGTGCCCCCAAAGGTGGGCCCCAAATTTCTACAGGTGAATTTGCAAGGAATGTGAATTCACAGTCAAACACACAAACATATACACAAGTACATACAGGAATACACATGGCAATCAAGCAGTCTTGTTAAAAAACCAGAAGAAACAACAGACGGCAAATAAGACTCACAAAGACCTAGATGATTTTGGAATTATCACTAAGGCCAAACAAAACAAGACAAAGGGAAACAAAATAGAAACCTCTTTTATTGTGTTGGCAGAAAAAACGTGGTGGGTGAAGAGTGATTCATCTTTGTTTTCCCCAAGTACTTCCTTATAGTAATTACTCAAAAAGTATTAGTGACTGCTTCTAACAGATCATCAGAATGAAAGGTTTAAGGAATGTTAGAAGAGGGTAGTGAATTTCGTTCTCCCAGCAACAATCCATGGGCATCAGGGAGTAACTTACCCCCAGAAAGTGATTAGGTTAGTAATTTTATACCCTCTCTAGCCTGGTCCTGTAACTCTCTACTAAAAGAAGGATCCTTTCACAAAGTTAAATATTTAAGGGAGTTCTGAAGATCTAAGTCCTTTGTTAGTCCTAGGTGCACATTCATTTACCCTAAGACAGCCTTTGGAGCTCTGAGCTAAGCTGCTAAGTCCTTGGCAATAGAAGAGTGAGAATGAATAGCTGCTGAGGTACATACAAAATTCAGAACCTTTTGATTCTTCAAAATAATGCCAGTTTTCTTTCTGAAATTGAATTTAGAGTTAAGTTAGACTAAAGTCTTTTAAACTTTTTCTCCATTGACTTTTGGGGACCCATTACAGGATTTCAGGAAGTCTGTGAATTTATGTATCATAAAAATGAACATATCTGGGGAGAAGAAGATCTAGAAATATCATCAGAGTCTCAAAGAAGTCCATGACCCCTACGAAGGTCATTGAACAATTTCATTGTATACTTCCCCCTTAAAAAAAAGAGGGGGGAAGTAGAATGAAAATGACTTGTCTATTATCACAACTTTACACGTGTGTGTCTATATCCTGAGAGGTTGGCTGTATTTCAGGGGACAAGTGTATTCCTCTTAAAAATTCCTTCTTCAGTAAAGGCACCTAAAGAGTGAATTAGAGTATTTCCCATGATGTTATTACTCTCAACAGAACATCTCTGAAATTCCCCAAACTTCCCAAATAACTTCCCATTCTGAAATCCACTCGTATAGAATGTTTTAATTTTCTTCTTTTTTTGCAAACACATACTATACAAGGCAGGGTTTCTCCGTGTAAGTGGACTATTCTACTTCAGAATCCAAACCTGCACCACAGACAGTTCCCAAATCTCCATCTTCTAGCAAAGTCACACTCCATTTGTCAGTGTTTGCACAGAGAATCAAAACAAGAGTTTGGTAATTTTTCAGAGTTGGCCAAATAATGGGAATCACATATTGAGACTGTTGAGAATCAAGAATTTTCTTCTCTGAGTAATCAGTTGGTTTGTAATTATCATTCAGAACTCCTTAACAGGTAAGCAGCTTTCCCACAGGTCTATTTGAAAATGTGGTTAGGTAGAAAGGACACGGACTGGGTTTTTCCCTTGTAGCAATGGGACCAGAGCAAATCACTTAAGCCTCAGTTTCTTATTTGTTAGGCAAAAATGGAAATGCGCTTGGATTGAGTTGTGATTTCAATATCCTAAACTAAATATAGCAATGTAAACAAAAGAAATAAAATTATTTTTAAAAGGGCATCACCTTTAAAGACCATTGGGTTTAGTTTTACAAAAGCCTCGGCATTGGAAAAGGTCCTTGTTTCATTCACTATCTAATGAACAGTTGTTTTGACATCAGAGGTTACATGAGGAAGAATGTGTCACATGCACTTTGTTCACTAAGCACTCAGAATTGAAGCTATAGAAACTAACATGTATGGCCCACTATAGAATTCCTGATATTACACAGGGATGCTGCAAGGGGCTTGAATAAGTTGTAATGACTGAGACTTCCCTAAGGCTGGGTACAAATGTTAATAATCTTTGTATCCGGGCTCTATCAGCTAACATCTGTGTGATTTGGGCTGATTGATTAAACCTCTCTGGGCATCATTTTGATGATCTGTAAAATAGAAATAGTAGCAGTACCCATCTCCCAGAGTTGTGAGGATGAGCTACTAAATGTCATGTGCTTTAAACAGTGGTCAATTCTCAGTGAATACTATTTTTATCATGGCTAATATGATTTGTACTTATCCTACCTATTTCGTGTCCTGATATTCATAGATGATGAAAGGTATTTTAAAATTCATTAATATTGAGCAGCCAGGTTGGCCTCCAGCAGAGAACAGGTGCTCAGTAAATGTGTTTTGATGGAGTGAATGAGCCAATTCAGGGTTTGGCACTGAAAACCTTCAGTGGTCTGGCTCTGGCTGGGATTGTGAGGGTCCTGCCTCTCCCTTCCCATCGTTTGCCGTCAATTCCTCCCTCAGAGGAAGCAGCGACAGAAATTCGACTCCTGAAAACGGCTAGGGTAGACCTGCTCTCAGCTTTGCCTTAATCACTGAGAAAACTTTTGGCAGAATGAAAGAGCACAGCTGCTGGAAACAGAGCGGAGAAACATGATACATGATTCCAGCGGCGAAAAGGAAAATATCCCTTGGGGACCAGCAGCCGCAAACTTCGGAATGGCAGTTGCGGGCAGATGTCCATCCCCTCTGCAAGCAAATCTTTTTGGACTCTTTTTGATCGTTTTGGTGAGCTGAAGGCAGAGGGGCCCTTAATAACCCACCTCCCACCCTTCTCTACCTGTACCTACTGTGTATAAGGACTGAGGAGGAAAGGGAAGGACTTAATGATCCTCTGACCAACGACAGACTCCTTCATAATAGTGTACACTCAGGGAGCTATTGTCAAATCTGTATGTAAAAATAGTACCTATCTCATTCCATTATGGTGAGGATTTAATGTGTAAACACATATATCATATGCTGAGAGCAGTGTCTGGGATAGAATAGACTCATGACATGTAGCAATAAATACTGACTATTAATAATGTTATTCTGCTAAGGACAGAAAGTCTTTGGCCTCATTTGGGGAACAGATAAGGATTGTATAGGCTTTTACTGCAGCGTGATTTTCTAACTTGGACCTTGGCATTAAAAGTCCTAGGTTCAGTTCCTGGCTTTTCCACTTGCCAGTGAATTGACTTTGATCCAGTGGATTCCTGGATTGAGTTTCTCTTTCACTGTTTTTCACAGGCAAAGCTAAGCTTCACAGGCTAAGCTAAGCTCCACAGGGTTCCTGTGAGTACCAACCAAGACAATAAATGAAATGCTTTCTAAACTCAGAAGGGCCAGGCAAATGGTACTGTTATGCCCTAGATTGGTGAGTTTCCTTCAAATGCTCCTGCCTTTTCACTCAGGGGTGATTCTGTGGTGGTCAGCAGGGAGACCTCAGTTGTCCTTCACAACTCTGACTCTGAAGAGTCACTCAGCTGTGGCCTGGGAATCTTTGCCCAGGTGGAGTCAGCGTTAGTAGGAGAAGGTATGTCATTTCCTTTGAAGAGTCACTTGACTGGTCTTGGAATCATAGCTTCTTGGACAGAAACACAGAATGGTGTCTCCTTAGCCAAGTAAAATGTCTTAGTAACTCCTCTAGTTTCACAGCAATCATACCTGACTTAGCAACACCTCCTGTGTATAAGGCACTGCTGTGGGTGCAGTAGGTTCTCCAGACCCTTCCCGAGGCTGAGCTTCTCCTTAGAAGCCCTTCATCTCAAGGGGGAGGAAGCTGGGGCAGGTGGCTCTCAGAGTTCATGGAACCTGTGCCTATCACGTTTTGTTTTTGTAGATGATCTGAATCCACAGCCCAAGTTCCTTGCCAGTTCAGGCTTATTTCCCAAAGCACAGTCTCACACACTAAACAAATTATTCTCTTTTTCCTCTCTCTGAAGTTACCTGTCAACTCCCAGCCTCTAAAGAACATGCTATGCAATGACTGCAAAGGATCACATACCTTTAGGAGGAGAATGGAATCATTATTTTACACTCGGCTTATTTCCCTCTGTATTTTGCTGACAGCATTTATTTTTTTTCCATGCAGCTTATTAACAAGAGAAAAGATGCTGGGGGCACAGCAGATAAAATTACTGAGAACTTGCTCAGCATTATCGGTGACCCCCAAGTCTCTGAGGTCTCCTCCTTTGGTGTTTCCAGTTGCATCCTGTTCTTCGGCATGTAGCCATGTTTTGGAAATGTGCTAAACATTCAGGGTCTTTGTGAACGTGTCCGTGCAGGTTTCCAAGGCAAGGGTTGGTTCTGGGCATGGACAGACTCCTGCCATGAAAGGCAATGAGATTTCCCGAACAGATATAACCACTTCCAGTCATTCCTTTGGAGGAGACCTCAAGGCCTTCGGCAAAGCGCAGAACTGATACAAACAGCCCACATTGCATTTTCCTCTCCTTCCATTTCCGTACTTAACTATTAAAGGTTATTTACTTGGTATCTGTGTTCAGATATCTGATTTGGAACCACCCCTATGTGAAAAACATTTCCCTTAAAAATAGCTCCCACCATTGAGCACTTTCTATTGCAGGTATGGGGCCCAGTGATGTACCTGCAGTAGCTCATTTAATCCTCACAAAGCTCTGAGAGATAAACACTGCCAACTCCCATCCACAGATGAGGAAATGGAAGCCAGAAAAATTGAACTCTTGTCCAAGGTTATATGCTAAGTTAAGTGTCAGGTCTGAGACTAGCACCCAGATCTGCCCGAATCCAGAGCCTGTGTTCTTAATAAAGGGACTGCCAATCCACAAATCTTTCATGGGAAGCAGGCAACAAAAGCGCGAAGTGTGGTATAGCAATGAAGACAAGGCCCTGGGGTGCTCTGTGTGCATTTCAGTCAATTTATTTGCTGATTTCCTTTTCTGTTCTTTCTGGAGTTCAGCTTTTCTAGTAGAATGGATAGCTGTTATTACAGCGAAACTTCATTCTTATTTCATGAGAAGCCCAGGCTGTATTAACAAAAATATAGTCTAAATATAGACCATTGTAAGAGTAATAATATCTCAAACTTCCTTATTCCTTCTAATTTCTGGAGAGTCAGTGTTTATGTATACATATGTATACACATATATATTATACAAATTAATGTACATACTATATAATACACACACATGCACACAGATGCCATTTTCCTCTATCTTCGTAAGCACCCACAGAAGTTGAATGGTAGAGCTTCTCCCAATGGCTTCATACTGAATCAATAACTCAGAGACCTGTGTTCCACAGGAAGGTGAAAGTGAATTCAAATCACAACTTGTCCATGTACCCATGTGATTTTTTTTTTTAAGAAAGCTGCAGGCAGGAATGAAGGCAAGTAAACATGCAGGAAGAGAGAGGAGGAAGGAGCATTTTCTTTGGTTGTTCATCTTGGTTACCCCACCACCCCCGCCCAGCCCTGGAACACAAACCTGGGTCCTTGACATGTCTGTGGACTGCGCTCAGCCAGAGACAGTGGGTTCCACTGCTTTTCTACCAGGGCGCACCCCTGTGTAACTCTTGAGCAAGTTACATAACTTCTCTGAGCTACAGTTTCTTTATCTGTAAAATGGACATAGTAATACCTTTTGGAGATTATTTGAGGGATCAATAAGATAATGTAGAGACAATTTTAGAATGATTAGGATTATGCTTACAAGAAGAGAGCACAATAAACCCTGACTGTCCTCATTTGGTAACATTCATCTTACACGCACATTTTGTATTCAGTTACTACCAAATACTGAATTCTATGTGACTTCTGTCAACTCTAATACTTGCTATAACCCTATGTCCATAACAATAATACCAACAATATAGTTTTTCTTAGAAGAATGATAATATATGCAAATATTATGCATTGATATGTTAATTTCTTATTTTAATTATTTTATAACCCCTAGGCCAATGTCTTGGGAGAACAACGGTAATAAAAATAACACATATCACATCAAGCATTTGCTAAAATATAATCTCTGAAGTAAGTATATAATTCTAGGAGACAGATTGCTGACCCCAAAATAGGATCATCACCATAACAGCTAGCAATTATAAAGTCTCTACTCTGTGGGGGGCATTTTATTATGACTTGTGAATATGGTAGCTCACAAATCTCACAATAAACTTACTCATTAGTCTTTTTCTTACTGATGTGAAAACTGAAGCCCGGAAAGGTTGTGTAACTTACTTAAGGTTGAACAGCAGTAATTAGGGAAACAGAACCTGTTAGATGTTAAAGCTACTGCACTGCCAGGTTCCCTAATCTGGCTCTTGTGATCTCCTGGAATAAGGATCACTTCTTTATGATCAGCTGGAGGTGGTTTTAAATACTAAGTCAGAGAAGGAATGGATGTAGTGTTTGTCACCTACGTTACTATTTAGATTAGGTTGTCTGGTAGATGTGGAAGAAGATTGTTGGCTGCTGCTATCCTGTCTCCTTATTTTAAAAAACCTCTTCAAGTCTATTCCTCTACACACAATTCATTGGTTATTTCACCTCATTCTAATTGGCTTCTCTTTTGTAGTAGATGAAGGGAATTCCATGATACGGTTTTGCTTTGATCCATTTTAAAATCAGATCCTAATAATGGAACTTCCGTTCCATGTTTTGCACATTTTACCTTGTCTGGAATCATCTGGAACATTAACGAGCATGTGGCTTCTCATCTCAGTCTTCTTAAGAGTAAAGACACTGCTGAATATGGCTTTTTTCTTAAAAAAAAATGCGTGTTTACTTATTTCATTTAGTTCTTCATCTTTGTTGTTCCCCCTGCACTGGATCTTGAACCTGGGCTCTTGGGATGTACCTGAACTGCATGCGGAGACCTCGCCCACCAGACTCGCAGGGCGCTGCAGGAGGTAGCACTGAGAGGTCGGTTCAGCTCTGCTTTTCAGTGTGGCGGTGCTGGCTTGATTCTTCCTAGGAACAGGGACAGGACTACAAAGAAGCAAAGAACTCGGGAGCTCTGGAATTTAGCAGCTCTTGGCTCAAACCTAAAGCACAAAGAAGCAGA